>JAWWMK010050284.1:0-49610 GCA_035047105.1 Galeopsomyia nigrocyanea | reverse complement strand
GAGTGCACCCAGTTTGAATATTTGAAAATACTTTCTCGAATTACGGCAGTTTTTTTTGTAGATTTGCTCATATATATGCACGTGTGCGGCTCGTGAGAGGGTGCGCTCTGGCTATAAGATTTTTGCGTTGGAAAGCGCGAGGAGATAGAGCAAGGTCTGCTATGCACCGACGTTAACGTGGCCCCAACTTCAAGGAGGCATATTGCTTTTTATGGATTTTTCATCTGTTCGATTTTTTCTCTTGAAAATTGTTTTCGATCATTGTTGTAAGTGTGATCGATTTGTTTGTTGATACGTATCAATCTGTTATGAGTTATATGATGCTCATGGAAATATTATTGATACATGCAGCATTAGTTTTATTTGAAATAAAATATGCTTCGGCAATAATATTTTGATATCACTTTTTGGGGAGATCGCTAATCGATTTTTTATTGTCAAGTTGTACTCGAATATCGTTTAATATTTAATCGTTTAATATACATACGCAGAACTATATAATATTTTGATTGTCTCTGAAGCAGAATGAGCACTTCAGTAATAAAATTTTAATATTGATTTTTGTATTACCGAAGACCGTTAGTCGATTTTGTATTTACAAAAAAAAAACTACGCAACGACAGTCCATGGTAAATTTATTGATTAAAGTTGAAAAAATTAACGTAACATAAACAATTTTTTAAGTTTCTGCGCAATGATAAATCAAGATTATTTATTATGTACGCCTATAAGCTCTATTCAAGCTTGTTTTGCAAAGCACGTGCCTTTTCAGTTCTTCGTCATTATAATAATAATTACAGTATATTATAGCAAGCACTCACGGTAACAAATAGTCCAACTAGGTCACCAAATTACGTTGTTTAAATCGCAATCCAATATTATACTTCTTTTTTCTTTGGTACACCACAATCCGCGCACCGATCAAAATTTCAATATGTAAAATGCGTCACTTATATATCATTATTTGTATTGAAAGTCAGACTCAAAATAATAATCTGTTTTTATGCGTTGGTATATAAACTATGACGCTTCGCGAACGATTCTTTTTACGTGCAACCGTCAAGGTATAGTACGTCACATTTCGTTGATGCTAAATGTACATTATCCACGTCATGAGGAACTAATTGTTAGCTCAATAAAATGCTTAAACGTCATTTAATTAAGTGCAATTATCTTTTATAGCTCTGCTTGTGTGTCAGTGTCATTTTTTTTTTACATTTCGGACCGTAAAAATTGTTACAGATTACCCCAATTATCTTGTATATTAATACAGTTAACTTGAAAATTGTATTCACTGATTAATAAAAAAATACATGTTAGTCATTCTTAGAAACTATTTAAAAAAGAGTTGTAGTTGAACTTTTTGCCTACGTGCTATTATGCCAATCAGCAATAAAGCTCATAAAGGGGTTAGCTAATGTTAACCACTGGAAATGCAGTTTTCTTTAACGCGTTATACAAATTATTCATGTAAATTAATCAACTACCATGAAAAAAAATGAGTTTATGGAAAACACGCTTCAGTTTGAATACTAGCTTACAAATAACCGAATAAGTTCTGAAAGAATGAATTTCTTTCATTTTCGTTCATTTTGGTGATCAGAATCGTTCACTACGCTAATTGTCTTAATCCGAGTTTGTCGCGTGTATTATTGTGTTCTTCCATAAGAAAATTTTTTACGAAGATATCTGTTTTGGAACAATATTTACGAATCGGTTAAGAAAGTGTTTCATTTGCAGTGACCCTTTAAATTTAAAAAAGCTCGAAGCTCAAAACTAATAATCCACACGTCAAAGTTGTTGCTAAAAGTTTTTGATTGTCCAGCTAAAAAAAGACAACACGGCGTGGTCGCTCAGACGAGTCGTGGAAGTAAAACGAGTTTTAAAAATTAAAACGCCAACGTGAAATCGATCGGCAAAAAAAAAAGAGAGAGAGAAAGAAAAAGCTCCCACTGCCATATTACACACATGGCTATAAGTCCGTGGAATTTACAATGTCAATTGCGCTAGCGCCTGACGTGTAACATATACGACTTGCCAAGGACGAGAAAAAAACCAAGTAAATTTCGAGTACTGTGATAGTTCTACTTGAACTTTCGCGTCGATATTACGTGATTCAACAAGAAAGTGTTACTAACATTTATGTAGTTATAAATGATTCATCGTGGTCTTTTTTTTTCATCAAACAAAACCGACTTATGTGTGTTTTGAAAACTGTTGTGCGCTCTACTTGGTATAGTAAGTGGTCACATTATTCTCGGACTACCAAACTTGTTTTGTAATGTTCAAATTTAACTTAGCTTGAGAGTTTTAAAATGTGGTTTGTTCGATGAAATGTTCTTACTGCACATATTTTTTTTTGTTTTTGTTTCGAGAAGTATTACAAAAAGTCACGAAATTTAACTGAAGTATTTTCAAATGCTACCGTTTAATTGGCAGTATCATATACGTTATAATTGAAATTAACTACCAAATTTAAAATAATCTGTACAAGATAATTTTTTTTGGAAATTTTCAAAGGTGGTAAAAAATTAATACTTGCAAATTGGCAGTCTACTTCATTATTGTTAGATGCTAAAGCTCGCACGATTTTAAAATAGCTGAAGTAACCTAATACTTGCAATCCCAATCCAGAAGTTCAGAGTCTTTTAAAAAAGCTCTAAATATTTTTTAACATAATAATCAGATCTCAATAAAATCGGAAGTATATCTTGTTATCAAGAACCCCGAGAATAACTCCAAAATTTTTTCAAAAACTCTGTATTCAACCAAAAATTTAGTAACTCCCTCAAAATCGCAACCCTAGACAATCGTCTAAACGAACATTAAGTGTTACACAACGTCGATTATCTTCCGTATACTAACTGTTGGCTTGAGAATTGTCGTGCTTGGCGTGTCGGCGTCTGCCACGAGGTCCCGGCATCTTTTCGGGATCAGGCAATTCGATTTCCGCACCACGTTGCAAATAATAAGCCGCCGGATTGCCTCGCTTGTCGCAGACGCTCGCGTCGCAGCCCGCCTCGATGAGGATGTCCCAAACAGCCTCCGGATCTTTGCAAGCTGCGCAGTAGTGCAGCGCTGTTCGACCCTCCTGCAAAATTTCGTTTGAAGGATTCTTAGAATTGCCTCGTGAAGAAATTATGTACCTATTCATAGCTTTTATTTGAATTATTTATGGATGGCCGGTGTGAATTCGTTATATGCGTTGCGCGAGGAAATAATAGAATATTCCGCGAATGGTGTAAATAAGTAAAGATTGGCACGACTTATTCATAACAGTATCTGTTTGTTTCTTTTTTAACTAAAAATAAACAATATGGTTTGTTTTTTTAACGGTTTCTAATAAAAAATTCTATTATTATGGTTTTATTAAATCATCTCTTCTCGTGCTTATTATAAGTGAATGTATATTTCTGTAAGTTTTATGCAATTCTTATGAATTTCCAAACACACTTAATGCTGGCTTCAATTTAGGAAGACAGGGTGTACAATTCGCAATCTAATTTCAATTCCTCGTAAAGAATTTCAGACTCTACCGTTCAGAATTTCAATAAATTTACTTTATATAAAAAACAAAATCTCAATGCCCGAAAAATAAATTTTCGTTCGAAATATCGGTTTCGAGTGGAGAACGGTGTCTTACTCAAATAATCGTTTAATTTTTATAATATTCATTCGAATTTCATAAAAATCAATCAAACACAAAAAAAAAATTTCGATAACCACTTGTATCCGATTATAATTTGTCCAGAATCTTAGTAAATCTACTCTTTAAAAAACGCAAAACCATAATGTCTAAAAATAACTTTTTTTTTTTCGCACTGTCGATTTTGACTCAAAAACGGTCTCGAGCTCGAATAATTTTTTTAATTTTTACAATATTCATTCGTATAAAATTCGTATAAATAACCCCTATAAAATAATCTATAACTCCATCACATCACAATACAATTCAACGACATCGAAACAATCACAAATCAACCACCCAACGCGTCAGTCACTCAACCACACCAACAAAAAAATCAAATCAACAAGAACAGGTATGAAAATGCGTACCACGGACTTAGCGATCGCGAGCCCAATCGAAAACTGTATACTCCCCGAGCTCTCTCCGGGGCTCAAACTCAATAGAGCAAAAAAAAAAAAAAAAAAGAAAGAAAGAAAGAAAGAAAGAACGAAGCGGCACGCCGCGGCCCGCGTGAATATTAATGCCGCCTGCGCGTTGGCCGAAGGTGTCTAAACGCGTACACGATATATATGTATATACATAGATAAACTTTAACGACACGAACGGCCGGACGGGTGGGTATCGGAAATATCCCACCTACTTTCAACCCTGAAGTTACTAGTAGTACACGTGAAACAATTTGCGCGTACAAGCGCCATCCGCGCAACATTCCCCCCCTTTGACTGGCGCCTTCTTATAGGTTCCAATATTGTCGTCGATAATTGCGAAGGACATGCCGCGAGTGCGAATATTACGTACATTATGGATATGCGTTAGGTCTGCTTGTATGATATGAATGTATGCAGTCGACGAAGCTTTTTGTTACATTTATTTATATGAAAGCTCGGCATTGGTAAACAATTATACGGAAGCGGAAAAGGAATAAAAAAAATAAGAAATTTGCAGCTTTCTCGTTCACATGAGGTAAACATATTCGGCCGAGGCACACGATCAAAAACGAACGAGCTGACAGCAAAACTAACAGCGCTGCTGGTACATATATATGATGCTCGAGCTTGCGATAGGATGGTAAACGGAGCAATGATGTATGGCGTGTCGACGGTGAAGAGCATACAGGAAGGAAGGAAGGAAGGAAGGAAGGAAGTTTTAAGCAAGATATAACATTTGCACACGCACATAGTCACGCGAGAAGTGTGAGGGTAAGAAAACAGGTGGTTCCTTTTGGGTCACGCGAAGTAAGAGAGAAAGGCGAGGATTATTGCGCCTCGCGCGAAGGTCCTCGAACAAAACAAAAAAAGAATTCGTCGCGTGCGCGATATTTCCGGTGGATTCGTGCAGCTTATACACGTGATATATGTGTACTTTGTTATACTCACAACACATGTGAATATTGATTCTTTTCCGATCGTCGTCGATGTGTATGTACATTTCCGATCCTTAAAAATATATATCTATACGGAAGTGCGCCTTGTTCGTTGCTTTTTGACCTTTGAAAATGCAACAACAACAAAATGCGTTGTTTGCCAGCTTTGCTGACGGCTGCTAATAGCGTGTGTACACAATTCGGTTCGCGCGAAATTTCAATCGAACGGTTTCCGGTGCAAGCTTCGAATTCTAGATAACGTTGGCTTGCAAGCTCTATTTTAGAATTTTATCGATTTGTACAATTTTTTTAGTTTTTTTTAATTTTTAGAAATTTTTTTTTTGCTGGCGATATTATAACAATATATCTGGGAGAAATAGAAAAATCGATATACGTGAATTACAACTTTTCGTTGTCGGTCAGTTCGTTCTAACGTTAACTGATAATTTGTAACATGGCGACTATATGAAGTTAGTACTTCTCATCATAGCAATCAAATTGATTTTCTATAATTTTTTTTTCGAATGTAATTTAGTAACTGCTAATATCTTCTTGATTACCTATCATGATTTACAAACTTTAATTTCGGCATTTTACATTTTGAATTATCTCATTTTTCGATTTCATAATCAATTACATAGAAATACATCACTCAAACGCCAATAATTGTTTACCTTGTCTTTTTGTTCGACAGTTGTCGGGTAATTATCGACGATCCACTCCAAGACATTCTGGTGATCGTAATAAACAGCCTTATGGATTAATGGAGTACCGGCTGGATCTTTGGCAATGACTAGTTTCTTCTTCGGTTCCCCCTCGACAATTCGTTGAACTTCTGGCAATGAACCTCGAACTACGGCATCGTGGATTTGTGAGATTTTTGTCTGTAAATTTTATAATTTATGAGTAAACGCAATCAACAATTGCAAAAAAAAAAAAACAATTCAAATTTAACATATGCTTAGTTGTTATTTTTTCGAATGTGATTGTTTTGTCTATCATAATTCGATTCGTTTTGATAAAAAAGTAAAATTGAAACTATTTTTGTAACTAACAATTATAGTGGACTGTGTGGCGAATTAATGGATAAATTAGACTCGAAGTCAATATCAGTACTCATTAGCCCTATACTGATTAAATTCTAATGACTCTTACGATGACAAACAATAACAAGTAAACAGTATTAAGCTATATTGCTCGGCAAAGTATTTAATTCGAGAATTATATCAACGTAGTAGTATTTTACCCATGAAATTTTTGTTGTATAAGAACTTGAATAATAAAAAATACTTTCTAAAGCCATTATGAATGTTGAAACAAGTATTCATCAATCTAAAACAATAAAAACAAAAAAATACCGAAATAATTAAAATTCTTAAATTTACCAAGTAATTCGGTAATCCCTTGAGAAATACTCTGGTTCTGAGGTCAGGAGATTGTTCGCCCAACAGTCGTGCTCCTCTGCCTTCGAGGACGACATTTTCTAATTTATCGAGTTCTCCGCGACTTAACCAATGCTTTAGATTCGAAGTAGTCATCGGCGTACCTAAGAAAAGAATATGAAAATGAATGAATTTATTGAAATTATAAAATTTACTACAGTACTGAAGATTTAATAAAGAAATTCTGATAAATAAACATTGATGTGTATTGAAAATTAGAAAGACTAAATGGGTATTGATTTTCAAGAAATTGATAACGAAGTATAGGGGGTAGTTTGGCACAATTAAATTGTTTCGAATGTGACTAAGATAATTGACGAAATTCTAGCCAAAATAATCTTTCAAAGAAACAAGTGAATAAAAATTGTACTTTTTATTTATTGTGCATTGGATTTTAGGTTTATATATAATGAAGACGATAACTCTGAATGTAAATATATATCATTTTATAATCAAACACATCTACTTCGATCTCGTTTGAAGCATAGTATTTGTTGTTCGCAATCAATAATAAACGTAAATGAACTCTAATTTTCGTACAAGACAAGTTTTACGTCATTCGTGAAACGAGATAATAGATAAACATGTTCCGTTCGCAATGTCAACAAAATATAACTCAATTCCGTCATACAACGTTATCATCGTTAAATTAATAACGGGTTAAGTTCAATCATCATTTGCGCTTGGCGGAGTCTTTACCTCAAAAGCTCAATGTACTAACCGCGAATGCACATAAACAAGAGAGGCAAGGAAAAAAAAACCGTCGCGTTATCGACCATCAGTAGTAATAAGCCGATGAATAAGTAACAGCACCGGCCTAAGGACATTCGTGTGTATACTTTTAACAGAGTTGAGCTGCCTGAGTGTCAGTAATAAACGCTCGCCGAATGTTGCTCGCGATTGCTCTGGAAATTTCTTAATATTACTCGTTTACCATGGAAATTTGCAAGTGTTTGATTTAATTTTACGAAGGATTTTGTGTATTTTTGAATCTTTGATACTTTTTTTTTCTTGTTATGATTTCTTCAATTGAAATTATGCTAAATGAAACCTCTTTTTACAGAAAATTTGTCTCGGATTAACAATGTTAATAATATGGTGCAACTTATATGCACATATCTACTTTTTTTATTATTGGATTTTATTATTGGAGAATACATATTTGCAGCTAAAGTTTTAAGCTTTTATTCGAGCTTGCAGGTGTTCGCAGTTTCAAATGATGAGAAACGGCAAGAATCATTAAAATAGTTTCAGCCTTGAAAGTAATCGTCAAGTTCTTGTTTACCATTTTTTGATTATAATAAAATATTGAAACTCAACAAAATTACTACTTCGTCTATATTGTAAAAGCAACAAATACTTTTTAAAAAATATTCATATTTTTGCTTAGACAAGCACGCAAATGAATATTTAAGCATTCAACACGTATCGATCGAAAAAATCAATTTTCAAATTCACTGAACTATAGTCTATGTTTTTTTTCCTAACCAATCGAATTTCGAACAACGAAAGTCACAACTTCCCCGCATCGCATGTAAGTAAATGGTGTTCGAAGATAATTAATTTTTCAGTCACTCATGGTACCTGTTACAGACGATCGATTCTCGTATAAGCTGATAGATGTTCGATTCCAAGACACGGGTTTTTTTTTACGACAAACATTCTTTTTATATGATATTTTGTTGCTACGATTGTTATCGATTTTATCGGAAATTACGTGCAAGTGTGACGTAATTATTGATTTCGTATTTGTATCAACAATGTGTTTGCAATGAAATAAAGTAAGTTTAGGTTTTTATTTCTCAAATTTATTTAATATTTTGTAATCATTTGTTCAGTCAGTAACTTTGTGATTGTACAACGTCATGCATTGAAATTTACAATCAATCGAATAATTATCTCATATTCGAATTTAAGAAGCACTCAATTCTCTATTTTTTTTACGCAACGTGAAGTAATCATTAAATATATTTTTCGATTTGATTTACAAATAGTACATGTGCTACTCGAAATTCTATAAAACTACAATCAAAAATCTTCCATTCTACCGCATATTCTAATCGTGTCGAACTTATGGGGAGAGGTATAATGGAAAACTTCGTATCTATAATGGAATATCAATAAATTGACTAGGAATTTTATTTCAACATACACGCAAAGTAAGTAGTACATTTCTCTGTATCGTACAGGTATATAACACAGTTCTAGAGTTTGAAAGCTTCAGTGTATAGCATTGCACTTTTCTCGGTAAAATGTATATGTGCGTCGTATATTCAACTGTCCTGTCACCCAATTATCACTCGTACTGGATTTAATTCTAAATAATCATGCAAGCATAGATAACATTCGTGTTTATTTCACGTTATGTTGAAACAAAATATTGATTTTTTTTTTCTTCATATGGCTTGTCAATCGATATCATTATTTGATGGAATACGCGACGGTTTTGTGTAAATTCGAGCTGAACGAGCATTTGATCTGAATATTCGTCGTCTACAATCATTACTAGGGCACGTGAAATGCAAGTCACGATGTGTTTATGTATTATTAAGTTCTTTCGTTTTGCAGAAAAAGAAAAAAAAATAATAGAACGAATTATTCGAGGTAAATAAATTTGATCGTCAAGTGAAGCTAAAACTTTGATAGTTCTTTCAAATAAAGTTTGATAAGAAAACTTTAAAAATTGAAAACTTTCTAACGGTCAACAGCTGATAGTTTTAACGCGGAAGAAAAGTCGCGATCAATAACTTAAAAAAAAAAACAAATACCAGACTCAATTCAATATTATCGATATTTTTTCCGTCGAAAAAATCGTAAAGAAGCCCACAACTTAACTCTATTTTCAGAACAACGCAATATTCGTTAAAGTATACATCATAAATCATTCATTGCATAGAAAAAAAAGAAAAACAATTCGAAGAAACAAAAATAGCTCAACAAAACAAAATCGCCAATAACAATCTTCAATTAAAACTGTCGATACACACCTTATTCGAGCGTGGTCGAACGAACCAAGGCATTTAACGCTAGACGATGACATCCGCTTCGACTTGCAAGTTTTCGCTGGCTAGACCCGGTCTAAAGCGGTCTCGTTCAATTGAAGCCTATCTATCGGCCAGAGCCCGTAATAATTCCACTCCGAGAACCGCACCACTGTTAATAAGAGAGAGAGAAAAAAAAGGATAACAAAAAAAAATATACAATACGCGACTTGTCAGAGTGTCTTCCTCTGTTCTCGATCTATCTTGCGTATATGTGTGTGTCACGTGGAAAAGCCGTGGCTCGAATGAGTATAGTGCTTGCGCGTCGTCGTCGTCGCCACCACCACCACCACCACCATCGCAAACTACTACGATCCTAGAGTACACCCCCGTGTGTGTGGGTGTGTGTGGTGTCTTTATGTCCGGCCCACATTTTCTTTTCTTCTTCTTTTTTTTTTACGTATGCGCACTGTATCTAACTACCCTCATATCGTCGTCGCGACTATCTACGTCGTGTGTCAATTCAACGCTTACAACAATAACAATGTATGTATACACGTGTGTAAGTCGCAGGCTGTGAGCTACATTTTTTTTTTATTGTCGGCGTTGGTATTGATGCGAAGCAAACAAAACTTCGATTGCGTTGTTGTGCACACTTTTTTTTTTGTTTGCGCGCTGTTCTTTTTACGAGAATTATTCGAGCTTACGCTGTTGATGTATTCAGAGTTTTTTTTTAATTAATTTTTTTTTGTCGTTACAAATGTGAAATATAATTTATGTATTGTGCAATAAGCGTGAAGTTTTTTCAACTAAGTGCATGGAAGCTTTTAAAAACTTTTACGAGATTTTATAACTACAAATATCAAAATAAAAGTTTTCCTACTCAGAATTATATATTATTTCTCCCCACATAAATTTACTGCTTAATATGGCTCTTAGTTTTCCTTTACTTAAATTAATCCAATAATGCTGGATCGATGCGAGAGGTTCAACCTTCAAAACGGAAATATTGAAAGCTTTTTCCCTATATAGTCAGATGTATTGGTTTGGGCAGTATAAAAAATTAAGAATATTTATTGGAATCGAAATATTCCTACTGAATTATTAGTTGTTGACCAACCTAGGTGCTTCTATCAATTTTCGCGATATCGTCCAGTCAATCAAATAATAGTTAAAGTTGTTATACGAGTGTAACAATCAGAGCAATCCTCCATAGAAACATATTCCATCTAATCATACAAATTACAGTCTTTGCATGTACTATCTAAAATCAGGTATAAAATTAATTATTTCTGGTTTAGTGTACAGAAGCAAAGATGATATACCATTGCAGATATACGATAAAATAAACTCTCGATACTTTTACGGATTATAATATGTGTCGTATTCTTTTCAAATTTGATACAAACATAAGTTGAATCGAGAAACTTCTGGCACATATTGAAATCGATATTTTTCGATTAAACTATATTTTTAAACTTATTACAAATAATCGATGGCGATCATTGATTTTTCTTCTTAATTATGAAGTTAAACTTTCCATTCAATATTTTACAAGTCGTGCATAGTCGAATAACATGTTTGTTTTATAATAATATTGATATTATTAAAATAAGAGACTCGCTATATTTTACAAATCGTAAATCAACCAATTCGATATTACGATCGTTACACATAAATTCGAACATTGAAGTCGACGTAATATCTAAAATGTGTAACACTGTGTAACTCTCCTCATAAACGATGTCAGCATGACGAACCATGTCAATTATTTTTAGAAACATTCAAGGTTTCTCATACGGACTTTTCTATAGAATTAAGCTATGCTCGTAGTCTCGTATGTCTGCAAGTTTCATGCTACGCAGTGTTTTTACACTGACAATTAATAATGTTTTTAACGTCAAAGTATAATCAATAACAATGTCATGGGACTGTCCCTCATTCTTCTTCATAATGTAAATGGAATATAATTGGAACATGATAAACAAGAAACAACTGAATTCGTAAATCGATCGATAAAAGCTCCACAGTTTCGAATATATATTATTCTCAATCTGCGAACAGTACAATTTACGATTCGAAAGAGAGATCGACATATCTTATAAACGTCGAGCATACGAACAGGCGGTAAGCTCGTAAAACTGACCTATAGCCATGGTAGAATTTTCCGCGGTATTCCTAATCGATTTCTCCTCGTTTCCGCGATTCTCTGCCCCTTTACGGTGCAATGACACCAGCGCGAGCTTTACATCGAGCTTGCGAGTCTATGAGCGACGATCTACTTGATGTCTCGACTCGCCTAAATGTATTAATTTCACGTTTGTAGAAATAATAAACAATGACTTCGATTTATTTGGAACGCTGCAATAATTATGTCATTGTCATATCGCGTGCTTTACGCAACGTCGCGATATTAACTCGCAATATTGCCAAAAATGACTGCAAGCCAAGCAAGTTGAGCAACTGCAAAGCGAAGTATTTATTGTCAGCGCGAAATCGCCTTGAGTGAAAAGTCTTTTCATTTCGCGACCAGCTTTCAACGTTGCAACAAAGTGAAAATGTTTCGAAAGCTACTGGCGCTGTCTTTAATAGTCGCGGTATATGCTGAAGGTTTGATCTACTTTTTAATTTATACGAATTGTTTTTTTTTTATTCGCTAAGTAATAAAGACGTTTTTATTTTTTATTTTTTTTCCTTTTAGGCTATACGCACCAATTGGATTTAAGTTGTCCCGGACGTCCGCACTTCAATGTTACTCTCACTGCTTACTATCCGGACTTCACTAGTGAGAATGAATCGGATTTTCTTGACAGCAGAGGCAAGAAGTTACGCTCATTGCAGGTAAATTTTTTTATCCAAATTGATCGATATTTTTATCGTCTTTATAATGAAATGTATAACGTAAACAATTGTTTTTTTTTTTTGCATTCTAGGATTTCATTGATGGAAGAGCAGAATACGTAACAGTGTCAATGGACAACATTGAAAAATTTCAATACGGTTCGCCCATCTGCGTTCCCGAGCTTAACCAGCATTTTGGAAGAGTGATTCCTTTGCAAGTAAGTTTAAACTCTGATAACAAAGTTTATATTACATAACAAAATTGTCAGAATAATTGATAGGACGGTATACGTTGACTGAATGAATGTTGATCCGATAACTTTGATTACAGGTGCGAGATCACGGAATAAACTTGAGAGGCAATGGTTTTTCAAGATTAGATATCTGCGTGAGAACTGAGGCCGATAGCTACGACAACGCTGTTAATCGGATTGTCACTTTGTACACACAAGTATAATTATTGTAATATTGAATGCAATTTATTTTTATATTGATTCAAATTTTTTTTTTCACGCGAAATCGATAAAATAATTGTAACCCATTTTTTTTACTGATGTGATTATTACTCAATGAATTTATATGAATAAATAATATGCAAATATTGAAGACTCCTAAACTTTATCAACACCCTCAATTAAAAAAATGTTTATTTAGTATGAGACGCGTTTCAAATGATCCAAATCAAGCGTAGTTGAATAAAATTACAAAAGAAACACGAACGAAATTACATGTAACCTCAATATTTATTAAACCAATACGCTTACACTGAATTCTCACAAATGTAGTATAAAAGCTTACATTCTTAATTTTTATTGAACAATAAAAAACACGAGTCATGCTACTACAATAATAATTGTAAAATCTATAAAATGTGCCTTATGACACATAAAGCATTGTTTATAATAACTAACATAGTTCGACTTTATAAATAAAAAATACATTAAATTATTAGTTACTATATTATAGTACTTAAGTACTTCATTTCTTTAAGCCTACTTCTACTTTATTCGTCATCAACCTCAACAAATTCTAATGCTCCTTCACGAGTAATTTCGAAGATCGATGATATTTTACTATTTTGGAATCTCACACCATAAAACTGATTGGCATTTTCCAATAATTCTGGCCTGTAGATAAACAAACAGATTATTTTGGAAATGAGTAAAGAATGTGTTTGCATTTCATTATAAAAAGCTGATTAAAGCTCTTAGAAAATATTAATATTATTATTATTCAAGTAACTTTCTTCAATAACATGAGTAAGGTAATCGACTCGTTATACGTATGTCAAATTCACATGTACTAATTATTTATATTTTCTTTTTCAATAAAAGCTTGAAAAGGTCAGCAAACCTTAGCTGACGAAACGTCGCAAAACTATTTGCTTGTTTTTCTTTCCATCTGAAAAACCTTGCCCTCGCTAGATCGATAAGTCGACTGTTCTTTCAGTCGACTCTCTCAACATTATTAATAAATTGTTTTTAAATTGCAATATTTTCGGTAAATGTTTCTGCAAAAATATTGATTTGTTCATACCTGTGAGTGATTATGATAAACTGAGCTTCAGAACTAAGTTTATCTATCATTTGAGCTACCGCTTGTCTGTGATCAGTATCAAGATCTCCATCGATTTCATCAAAGAGATAGAACGGTGCTGGGTCGCACTTTTGAATAGCGAAAATTAATGTCAATGCTACCAAAGATTTTTGACCTCCAGAGAGCTGATTGTAATCTATCATTGCACTTGTTCGTCCTGTGAACGATACTCTGATACCTTGAATAAAAGATTAAAAATTAAATATTTTTTCTCACATTGAGTAGATAAACATTTTTGCAGTACTGGGAAATTTTTTTTTACCAATTCCTGCCAAGTTATCCACATCGAGCGAAGTTGTTGACGTAGAGTCATTTTCACTTTGTGAACTGCCTTGCTGCATCACAAGTTCAGCTTTTCCTCTTGGAACAATCTTACTAAATATTTCCGCAAAATATTTACCGACCTAAAATTAATAAAATGTAAAAAAAAAACATTTCACATTGAAAATATCGCCTTATCCTGTCAATTTCTCACTTGTTTGAAGGTGAATTGAACTGCTTCATATTTCTTTTGCTGAAGGGAATCAAAAAGTTCCTGTATTTTTTCACTCGCTCTATCTAACTCTTCTTTTCGTTTAAATAAATTATCTCTTTGATCTTTAAATATTTCATATTGATCTAACGCTTTCTTATTGACATGCCTGTGAAAATAGTATATTTTTAAGACATTAGATATTTATCATCAAAATGTAGTAAGCAGTTTTTAAATATAAAGTTTTACTCGTAATTCTTCAGATTTTTTCTACAATTGTCCAGTTTTTTATATAAAGCTTTAGTATCTTTTTCCCGATATCTTGTATACAAATCGTTACTTGAAAGAGGGCCAAGTTCAATAATTTTTCTTGCTGTGTTCTCTATGTTTCCATCGAGTATTCTTATTTTACTAGATAAACGTTCTAATTCTTTAGACTTTTCCTCAAATTCTTGTTGTTCTGGTTTTAACTGAGAATAGAGTCTTTCCAACTTTTCAAGTTTCTGCTGTCTCTACACAAAACATACATCATTTTCAATTAAAATTGACGTAATAGCAAATATTAAGATCCCTTTACCCCTACATGTATCAAATATAAATATTTATATTGAATGATCTGTTTCTCCATAACTATTTCTTAGTGGAGAAATATTAGGATTTGGAAAATTGTATAAAATATATTGATATTTTTTTTCAAATCCAAGCTTGCCTCCATCAAATAGTTATGGCGTAAAAAAGGTTCATTATATATTTTCTATGTAGATAGGGTAATGTGGAGCATATTGTCAAACCTGTGAGTAAGCATCCTTGTATTTTGTTTCATTCAGTTCCAAGTCACTTTTACATTTCTCTATTTTGTCTTCAATAACCTTGGACTGATATTCTAATTCTTGTAAAATTGCTTTGTTATCTTCTAAACCAATTTCCTGCAGTTTGCGTTCCAATTCTTTTTTTTTACAATTTAAATTTTTAGATAATTTATTTTCATAGTCTATTTTTTCCTTTTCCAAATCCTTTCTCGTCTTGAATATATCCTTCAACTTTTTTCTTAATATTTTCATAGATTCATTTAAGTCTTCAATCTAAACCATTAAAGTAAAATGAAGTATTATTTTATCAATGTTCAAAATTATATGTTAAAAAAATATACTGCTAGCGGCAGTTTTCGAAAAATACCTGATGCTCGTCATCTTCTGTCAACTTGGATTTCAAATCTTGCTCGAGTTCTTCAACCAATTTCTGTCTCAACGTTTGCAAATTATTCAAATCTGACTCAAGCTCTTGTAATTTTTTTCTTTCTAATATTTGATTATCCTCAAAAATTCTAAGTTGTTCTTTTTTATTTTCCAAATCATACTGAAGTCTATCGTAAGTTTCTCTGTAAGTGATCAAATAATAATTATCTTTTTGAATTTACATAATGTACATCAGAATTTAGCTCTCTTTTTATTTGAAAAGATTTATCGCGTAAATAAATTCAGTTTTACAAAGAATACATTACTTGGCGTTGTTGCGTTTGGTTTCAGCATGTTGTGAAGCACTAATACATTTAGTAATTTCGCTATCAATGTTTTTAATGTCTTGACTTAAATTTGATAGTTCTTTTCTTATTAAATCCATCTTTTGTATTAATTCAGTTTTATCTTGTTGCATTTTCATTGGTGATTTAGAACTAACATAGTGTCCACCTCTAAGCCAACCTTTTGAAGAAGATTGATCTCCTTCTACAGTTACACAATCAAAAATTCCACTGCCAGCAATTTCAGAAGCAATTCTTAAATCACGGCATACAATCATTTTTCCAAAAAGAAACCTGAAAATCATTCGTAAACTAGCGTTAATTTCAGAAGATACAATAAACAGAATGTATTTCTTATGCATATGCTAGTTCATAAAAAAAATTCTTTGTAAACAGAAATTCATTAATATAAAAATTTAGCACTTTTATATTCAAAAAAAGTCCTGTGTTCGTGTATTTAATTTGACAAATTTTAAATTAAAACTCTCATGAATTGAAAGTGCTTTAAATACATCACCTCATAGGAATTTCAAATCTTTCGTCATATGTTAAGTGACCAATTAATGGCAGAGCATTTTCAAATCGCGGATAAGACAGAGCTTCAACTTTCAAACGATCAAGAGGCATGAAATTTACTACGCCTGGTAAACCTTGTCTATTCATTTCTCTTAAGATTTTTTGACCAAACTCAGCATCTTCAACAATGTGGTAAAAAAGACGGGAGCCTGCAGTGACTTCGACAGATAGATAAAGCTTTGGTACACATGTAAAACATGCAATAACTAAGCCGTAATACTTGTGTGAATCTCCAATCATATCAGCATGTTCACTGTAATAATAAAATAATTCTCTAAATATCTTCGCATCTATAAGAGTTCTCATGATATAGGCATACAGAAAACAATTGTTGGAATATAAATTGAATTCATTTCAGTATTTGAATAATATATGTACCTAAATGCGTTTAAAACTTTGTTAACGCTATTGATGCCATTAAATATCCCTTTACCAAAACGTGAAATCAAATCTTGATTTATTTTACTCAAATCTTCTTCTAGATATGCTAAATTATTTAGCAAAGCTTTTTCTTTTTTCCATCTGAAATGAGAAAACATTTTGAATTAAATTACAGCCGTTTACAACTATTGTAAAAATTTGTTTACTGACAAGTCCTTTTTCTTAGCTGAAAGTTCATCTCTATTTTTATTGAAATAATTGTATTCTTTACGATGTTTATCAAGAGCTTCATATTGGACTGCCAAATGCTCTATAATTTTTTGTTGTTGTTTTTCTAAATCTTTGAATGTCAAATTATTTTCAGCGATACGAGTTTCAAGATTTTGTATATGCACTTTCTTGTCTCTTATTTGAATGTCTATTGAAGTTAATTCGTTATTAATCCATGCATTTCTTTCCTCCTAAAATAAATAAAAAAACAGTCAATTCATGTCCATATTCATTTTGAAATTGTAATTTTCTTACTCTGGTGTTGAATTGAGCACCTCTGCCACGTCTTGCATACAGTATTTGTAGATCTTGTTCTAGTGAATCCAATTTTCTAATAATTTCTTCTTCACTTTTCATAGCTTCCTCATACTGAAAACAAATTACATGTTAATTAATAAAATTATACACAAAATCTATATATTTTATGAATAAGTCATATTTACTTTTGGTTTAATCTCTCTTAGTTTTTTTTGAACTTTTTCAATTTCTATATTTAGAGCCTCTAATTCTTTATTGATTGATTCTTGATTATCGATTCCCAGTTTGATATCTAACTGTACATCATCTAGTTTTATTGAGTGGGATTCTTTCTCCGCTAACAGTTTGTCAAGCTCTTTGCTGAATTTAATGCAACAAAAATAAAACTTATTAAATAGCAAGCTTGTAAAATAAAAAAAAATACTTAAAAAATTGAATTATCAATGAAATATCATAAAAGATTCTACCTCAGATTATCTTTTTCTTCATCTGCTATTTCAGCATCCCTCTGAGTTCTTTTCAAATTATGATTGATGTCTTTTATTTGATTTGATAAATTTTCAACAGTATGCCGCAATTGTGCTTGTTCCTTCTTTAAATCTGCATGCAATGTTTTGAGCTGACTTATCTTTTCTTTGTTATTAGACAATTCACGATCATAAATAATATGTTCTATTGCTCTCATTTTTCTATCCCATTGCTGGAACTCTTGAAGCTCATCTGTTTCATTTCTTAAGGTTTCCAATTTTTCATCTAAAAGAAAATAAGTATGATGATATATTTTACTTTATAACACTTTAAAATGAAACTACTGACATTTAATTACTTACTGATAGTCTGAAGAAGTTCTTCAATATTTTTAATTTTCATTTGTGTATCCTTTAAAATTGATAATGACTCATTTCTTTTATCTTCATAAACTTGTACACCAGCTATCTCTTTCAATAACGTTAAACGAGATTCAGGAGTTGTTGCTACTTCATTGATCTAAAATTACAATTCTTTGTGATTAATAGTGTATTGCAAGTATAACTAACATAGAAAATATGACTTAACTGAAACATTACCTTTCCTTGTTGAATAATATAATACGGATTAGATTTTGAAAATCCAGCAGTTTCCAGAAGACTTACTACTTCACTTCTAGTTATAATATTTTTATTCAAGATGTATTGGTCTTTCTTTGCACCGATCACTCGTTTCAATGAAACTTCATTTTTATCAATCTGCATATAACAGATCAACAATTTAATCATTTTTAAACTACTGAAACATTTGAGTTTTAAGTACTGCATACTAATAAAGTGCAAACAACCGTAGATGGCATGCAATGTTAAGATTCATTGTATTTATCAATACAGAGTTATGATTGAATATACTTACAGATATTCTTTTGT
The DNA here is from genome assembly GCA_035047105.1 of Galeopsomyia nigrocyanea. Taxonomy (NCBI): domain Eukaryota; kingdom Metazoa; phylum Arthropoda; class Insecta; order Hymenoptera; family Eulophidae; genus Galeopsomyia; species Galeopsomyia nigrocyanea. The sequence continues at coordinate 30,826 of JAWWMK010050284.1, read as the reverse complement.
CTGAATTATCGAAGATAATTTCCACTGAAGCTGTCATTGAACGTGGTCCAGTTCCTTCGTGCAATAGTGCTTGTCGCTCATCTTTTAACAAATGACTAAACTTGTCACTAAGCACAAATTGTATTGCTGCAAAAAAGTTGCTCTTCCCGCATCCATTAATGCCAACTAAAAAATAGGTCAAATGTAAATTAAATATCATCAAGCTGTTATGTAATAAAATCTTCAAAACTTACCAATTACATTATTCCCAGGATGAAGAGGACCTACGACTGTGTGTTCTCCATAGGATTTGAACCCAGATATAACAATCTGAAAATGACACATTTGAGAAAGAGCAGAATCTAAAGTGAATGCATGGATTTTGACTGATATTTTTCAACTAAATGTAAAGTTTTAAAAAAAACCCTTAACTAATTAAAATTTTGTTCGTACTCATATTAGAGACTTTTTTGATAAATTCTGATTGAACTGAACGAACACAATATACATTATGTATTCTTAATAAAAAACAAATTAATTTAATGTAAAATAATGATCAAATTAAATCGTAAATTGACATAAAAAACATCTATCCAATGCCAATAGGAACAATGAAAGGCAATAATCTCTTTATTCGTCGTACATTGATGTATGTACAAGTTTGTCAATTCATTTACCTTCTTTATATGCATGCTGCTGCTTTTTTGCAATAAATCAACACATTTGAACTTTCACTAATATCCGATTGAACTAGAAAAACTTAGCATACGCCGCGAGAGTCAAAAGCCGGTAGTCGAATAAAAGACGGTTAGAAGTTTTTCGAAGAATTTCATAGTCCGCGAAAACACACACACTCGTTTTCGGTAAACAATGCAATCGAACACGCGTAAACCTGCACGCGGCGCGGCGTCTCGTTGATGCGGATTGGCCATTGGAGATCGAATGCATCCTCAAACAGTGAGAGTCAAGTAGGTGTGATATATTTCGATTTTTAATTTTTTGCGAATGTTTCTGCATTACATTTTATTTTTAAATAATAAGTAATTTCAAACGAAAAATTGTTCGAACGAGAACAGATTTAATTTTTGGTTAACTTTATGTTGACAATATCTTGAGACTTGAAAAAAAAAATGAACAACCATAAAGTATATTTTTAAGATGGCGATTAGATTTATTTGAATAATAATTTTTTCAACATGTAGGATTATATTTTTTTTTTAATTTTTACGTTGAAAAAATTCACATGATATAAGTAAAAATTACAATACAGTAAAAAAAAATCTGCTGATCAAGGATTTTTCGTCCAATGCGGCCAAGATTGTATCAATTGATAAAGTTTGTTTCCGGGGCAAGTTGTCGACCAAGCTTGTCGATGACCAATCAAAGAGTATTTTTCATTAATATTTCCTTGGGCTACCCCGTAAGAAATCCAATTTTTTATAGCTTCAGTTGCGGCTGCATTCGGGACTCGATCTGGTTGGTTAAAAAATTTTTATTATTAATTATTTTTTCAATCAAATATAATTATTTTATCATAAAATGAATTTGCGCAGAGCCTTCAGAAAAAGAAATTTTTTAACAACTTTTATCGATTTGTGCTGATTTTCAAAACGCAAAATATTTTCAAAAAGATTTTTTTTATACTCACTATCGTAGTTTCCAATAATGCAGATTCCGATACTTTTATCGTTATATGATTTTGTATGGGCGCCAGTTTTTGCCCATCCTCGTCCTTCATAAACGTTTCCATCTTCGCCGACGAGGAAATTATAACCGATATCACTCCAATTCTTCTCGTTCATATGATAATTCTAAAAATAGTGGTATCGTCAAAAAATTGTCAGGATTCAAACTTACTTGCATCGCAAAAATTATAATTTTTTCTTTAATGAGCTAGCTTAATTTATGTTATCACTTGCTAATTTCTTTCTTATACTCATGACAAAAAAGTGAAAGCTAATTATATTTTGATAAGTTTTATATGATAAATAAATCCGACTCCATTGAAAATCACTGTGGATAAAAATATATAAATTATCACTTGCAAATATTTGCAACAATTTACCTGGAAAGCTCGAACTCTAGCTTGGCAAATTGCTCTAGTTGTGCAAGTATCGGTAGCCGAGTGATGAACAATAACGTAGGTGGGCGGATTCACGCGTAGTGGATCCACTGGTCCTTTCGGCGACTTTGCGCCCCATTCTGATCTCGATATTATTGTGGGAACTGCTTGGACTGAAAACAAATTAGAATGTAAAAAATGTTTATTATTTCTTACCTTATCTTCAAAAAATTACTCAATCAATCAATTTATTTATGTGTACGCAAAAAATCTTGCTGATATAAAGTTACAATGTACCTAGTATCATTTATTACTTTTTTTATTATGGTGATATTTCAGTTATATTTTTTCCTGTTCGTAATTAAAAATTTACATTTCAATCAACTAATTAAGAAAAGTTCACATGAAATCACTCATTTTTAATCAATGTAAAGCACAAGTTCAATGCATGCGAATTCGAGCGAAAAATTTACCCACCAATCTCGATTTTTTTCGGTAACGATTTTCCTTGTGCAGCAAGCACCAGAAGCGATAAAATCAATATTAATTGTTTGTTCATGATTGAGTACACTTGTCGCCCTAACGATCGATTAAAATTTCATTCTATAACACGAGCTTCGCCAAATGTATAATATCACAGAGGCGTGAACTTATTGTGCGAACTGCTACTTGTTATACACTCAGCGTATACACTTTTGACAGTTTTGATAATGAAACGTCATGCGATGCGCGCTGTAATTCCCCGCGATCGCTTTCGCTCTAATTGACAAATTATCTTGAATAAGGCTGGTTTCTGTGATTCCAGTGCTGTCGGCGATTGCGACGGAACCCCCGACACAAAAAAGTTTGAAGTTCATAGATATACTAATTTGGGTCTTATTTTGAAAAATAAACGATAAATTAAAATAGAATTTCGAAGCTTTCGATAACTGCGTTTGATTAATAATAACTTACAATTGATTCTATAATAAATTTACTTTTATTTTCACAATTCCCTTTTGTGAAGACTTCACTGTTCTTGCTTATCAACAATTTTTTCTCTGTTTTTTTTATATACTACTATAGATATCCGGAATACAAGATTATTATTATAAACCTTGAAATAACAATCTGACTTTACAAAGCAAACAGCTACACTTTATTGTTATTATAATTCAAGAAATAATTTGAAATAAAAGAATATTATCAGTAATTTTCAACTAGAATATTTCAATTTTATTATTCATAAATTTAGTTTGCAAGTATATTCCATCGGTGAAAAAAAAACAATTTCCGTAAATCCGCTCAAAAATTGCTAACATCTAAAAACACCACAATTCAAGTTAACATAGACGATAACAAGAATCGATTATACACGTCGAAAAATACGTCAACGTTAGTCAGCATCGCTATAATACATCAACATTGACGACACAATGTTTTGGCACATTCTTTCTATTCAACGCGTCAAAGACAGAGATGTCATTATTTAACGTTACGTTCGCGCTGCCAACACTCATCTAACGCTTGTAAAACGAGCGATAATTATCCGCGATGTCGCGCACATGCGAAGTATGCGGCAGCGGGAAGACAATAATTGCAACTGCACTGTAATAATTACGTAAACTCCGCGCGCGCGCGTTGCCATTGTAATTACACAAAATACACTTGCTCCTTTTGTCATTCTCCGTTCGTTGTTGTTTTCGGTCGCAACCAGAATAAAACAATCTATAGATACACGAAATAACAAACGCTCGTAAATTATTGCTGTCAATTAGTAATAAATAAATTTATTATGCTAAATATTTATAATCAACAATCCGCATGCGTAACCAATAAATTAAACAACATAACAATAAAAATCAATGATTAGTCGTGACATCGCTGGTCCGATTGGTGGAAATCGGTATAGGTCGATCGGTCCAATTGGGAAAGCTCTGCACGTACTTGAACAGCGCGTCGCCGGGGCACTCGGTGCTACGAGCCTGTCGATGACCGATTATCAAATAATTCTTCTTCAGTTTGCCCAAGGCCAGACCACAACGCATCAGCGAGTTCAAGGCTCTCAATGCTGCCTCGTTCGGCAATGATTCTGCGAAAAAAAAAATCGAATTATTAATCGTCGTTTCTTCTTTTTTTTTTCATATACATATGGAGAAAAAAGTATGTTATATTTGCCGTTAAAATCGCCAATGACGCAAACACCGATACTCTGAAAATTGTAACCAGGCGCGTGAGCACCCACCAAATTCCAACCTCGTCCCTCGTAAACGTTGCCATCCTCGCCGATAACGAAATTGTAACCGATGTCCTCCCAGCCGTTGGTGTCGATGTGCAAGTTCTGATAAGAACGCACTATCGTCGAGCACGTCGATTGATCGTGACAATAACGTTTTATACCACCGTGATGGACTACGAGGTACGGCGCTGGACTGTAAGGTAGCTTTTGCGTCGATAAGGGTTTTCGAGCTTTCCACTCTTTACGCGTTACTATTCTCGGGCATACCGCTTCTGCCGATTCTGAAATGATAATCGTTTGATTTATCGTAGATGTTTAAATATTGATCGACGTGTGAACGCGCGTGCATAATTGCCGCATTTGACGATTCAGCGAACTGTTGATCGAATCTGTATACGTTGCATTCATTAGTCATACTTATAATCGAACGGGATGAGTTGGAAGTATGAGTCTATTACTCTCTATGGAAAACATATTTTTCAAGCAACGTCGCAATGACATGCAAAATTTTAATTTTGATCGAAGTGTAGTTTTCGAATCCCTTCGATACAAAAAAAAAAGATATGATATATGAGAAAAGTGCTGAAGGATTCGGAAAGCTCCAATTTTTTTTTCAGCACATAAAATTTCTTTTCTAATAAAAATATCAATGAATACTGCAAAGCCGTGATTTTCAATCGAACGATTGTTTATCTCGCGATAACAGAAAAAGTCCCCTACACCCATTCAGATATTATATAGTACCTTGCTTAGAGTTAAAATTATTTATAGAACTGATTATCGGTTCAAGCGATACTTGGGATTTCTTCGTATAGCCACCGTAGTATTTGCTACCTCGACATTTCTTATCGTCATAATCAACAGTGAGCTTTTCGAGAGCTTGCAGTACATCCCTCACTTTCTCTATTCAACTCCTGTTGAAAAAGCTCAAAGTCGCATCTTTCATACTTGCGATCAACTCTCTCTCTCTCTCTCTCTCTTTCACTCTCAGCTTCTCTCAACAAACTGTGATTTTGACGGATTTTGATTGATCGCACCTCGTCCTCGCTTGCGCTCTTCATTCGACTGTGTGCCGCCATCAGCCATTTCAATGCACTCAACACGCAAAAAATTCAATTAAAAAACGTTGACGTATAAGAAAAGGGCCAATGAATTAATTATCCGAAAGATGACTGTCGAATTGTTATGCACGTGACACGTATCACGTCTCTCAAAATTGTACTGCCATCGCAGGTGCAATAATAATTTGGCCGAAGGGCGCGCAAAAAATTCTTTGATATAACAGAATATATTCGACGCCGCAGTCACCTCAGAGACGGTAGATTAGTATTGACGATATAATCTTAGATGTATATCTATAATAAATTAAACTTCTCCTTCAGCCTTATCAGTTGTATAGTTTCGCGCGTAGAAAGAGTTTTTTTTATTGAAATCGATCAGCACTACGATCGCAACTTTTATTACGTTCGCACTTGATTGTTCAATATTGAAACGAAAATAATCGAATCAATTTTAATGCTGCTTCATTTTAACTATGCGGATTATTTTAGTCCGTATCGAGACCTGCGCGCGAAAGTGTCGAAGATTCCAATAAAGATTTGTTCGACTGTCGAGTGTGCATCGATAATCGACAAAATAAAATTTCAAAATTTTATAAAAAATAATTGTAAAAAAAAAAAGTAAGGTATACCTTGTACTTCGCGCGGAGTAGCAGCTAAGGCAAACGCCGCTAAAAACCCGAGGATGGCGACGATCGGTAGAGAACACTTCTTATTCATGCTCGCGGAATGTTAAAATTCAGTCGAAAGGTGCAAGATGAAAAAAATCGATGTCTTATAGTATAGTGTATTCCTTTGATCGACAAGCGAGCGAGAGTTTGTTGCTATAAGGCTAATATATAATATCAGGATAAAGGCGCGACGACGAATGACATTAATAAGGCGAATTTCATACTTTATAAGTGCCGAACGTAAAACGCGCGCGTCGATGAGAAATGTACAATGTTTTTCCTCCGCGCGCCCGCGCTAAAGCCTCTCAGCTGTAGTATATAAGCTATAAGCCTTACGTAATTTATTCGTGTATCTTTTTTTTTTAAGGTAAAAAATAAAAAATTCCTTCGAGTTCAACGTGTGAATATCTGTCTTCGTCTAATTTCCATGAGATCGATGTGTGTTAAAACCAACGGGGAAGAACAAGACCATTAAGCATAAATCTAATTTGTCATATCTTGTGGCTTTCGGTATATACTTATGTATGTACACCACCGATTATAATCGATAATGCGCGAACGCGGAAAAGTTAGCACTCTTTTTTTTAACGCGTGTATATTTGTTATGTTGTTTGGCCAATTCACGATTATAATAGAGTTTGCGCTAAACAATGATAGTTTAATTTTCCTGGAAGGACAACTTCCCTATCTTTTGGAGTTTTCTATGAAAAATAATAGTTGTTATCGAAATCATTATGCGCAATAGGTTCCGCATGTTATTTTAAAATAAATTTCAAAAAATAATATATTATAATAATTATTATAATAATTAAAATAATTATATTTTATAATTTATTTATACACAATTAGGATAAAATTTTCATAGATAAAAATATGCGTTTGGTTTTTCAAATTTTATTTCACTTAAAGATTTAAAAATTCAATTGTAATTGCTTTTTTATTAGGTACGTAGATTCGTTAAAAAATAATGTCTGATTGACGGAAATATTTGCATGAGAGCGAGCAAGCTATTATTACATATATTGCACATGTGTATCAGCCCTCTGTATGCATGTGTATGCATGTGTGTTGTGTATACCTATACGAAAATCGTAAAATATAGAGCTCTTATCGCTCGCACTAAATAATCATTAAAAATGTGACATTAACGGCTGATTTTTCAAAATAGAATTCTCTCGAATTAACATCCAAAAATGCTTTACAATTCGTACGGTCGAAAAATATGTTTTTTGCAGTGAAAAGTGTTAAGTTTCGTTTTCTAACCAAAAAATGCAGGTGTCAACAAATGAATTTGCGGATATAGAAAATGTTTTATTCAGTTGTTTAACGTGAAGTGCACACTTTAAAATACCAATACAGAAAATAATTGATACCTGCTTTGTTTAACAAGTAATCAAGTTATTATTTTAATCATGTAAACGATTATTTTGAAAGTGTAAAATGCATGGCAATATTGATGCACAAATTCTAATTTGACACTTTAGATTTAATTTTAATATTTTAACTAAATTAAATTACTTATTTTTTGTTGTTGCCAATAAAAGCTTAAGAATGGCTTCTGAAGACCTCAACTGTTGGAAAACCCCAACTTTTCGTCAAAGTATGATAGCCAAAATGTAAGGATTTCTATTAAGTTATTCTCAAAATATCAACATTTTTTGTAGACTGACATAACTTTTGTCATTCTAGTGAAGAAGAAATGCAGAAATATCAAATATCCATGTCAAAGAACGCCAGTGACATGGAATCTCATTTATTCATGAAAGCCAAATCAAAGGTTAATACATTTTCATTTATTGATCACAGCCAATTTTGTATTAACTCACTTATATTTGCAACTATGCTTAATTGTTTCAGGAGGAGTATTTAGCTTTCATTGCTAAGTTAATCATTCATATTTCCCAAAGTAAAAAACCAGCTGTCACTATGGCGCCAGGAGCTACCAATGCAAACATTGGAGTTCAGCAGGGAATTCCAGATCCTATTGGAGCGTTGCAAACGCTGGCTCGACAAGGTACTGGTAATAACACAAACATGGGAATGCAAACTTCTATCCAAAATCCACAAATGATTCTTCAGCAAAATCCAGGTGTCAATGCCAACCCAAATCGTAAGTTTATTTCACATTCAATTCAAATTTAACAGTTTTCCATTTTAAAGAATGTTCGACTGCTCTCATGATGCTTCTTCCTTTCTAATATAATTTAATTGACCGTTTAATACGAGTCTAGAGGTTCCTAGTAAAACATTAAAAAATTTCTCAATAGTTTTGCAGAGTTTGAATCAGCGGCCAGGACAACCTATCAATATGCCTGGAATGCAGAGTAAAATGGCAAGTATGGGTATGATGCACAATCAACAAGGATGTCCTCCAATGGGAGTAAATCAAATGGGTCAGATGCAAAATATGTCAGGAAATCCAATGATGGCTCAATTGAATCAAATCAATCAAGGGAATTTAGGGCAACAGCTGGCACCTCAGATTATGCAGTCTCAGCAGATGGGACCAAATCAAATGCAAATTTTGCAGGTAAGAAAGGAGTCTATTTTTATACCACACATCAGTTTGTAAAATGAGGTCGTTTATAAACATTCCTCACTCTCGCGTTGCTTTAATATTTCAGAATCAGATGCAAAACCAAATAGGGGGACATCAATTAGGAGTCCCTATGAATGCTGGAATGCAGTCTGCAATGCAAGGACCACCTCAACAGCAACATATCAATCAAATTAATGCTGCTCAGATGGCTGCCAATCAGTTGACTCAAGCTCAACTTGGACAAATGCAGCGTAAAGTGAGTATTTTCTATTTTGTACAAGTCTTTTTGATAATAGATAAGTTCACATTTAGTTTAGTAGATATACTAAATGACAACGTATTAACTTTGATGCTCTTTTTCAGCCTGTAGAAATGATGAATACTGGATTCCCGGGGCCAAGAAATATGACACCTAATCAGTTTTTAAGACAAAGTCCATCACCATCAGTCCCAAGTCCTGGAGGGCTAGGTGTGCCAACAACATCAAGGTACTTTATGATAATGGACAAATATTCAAGAACTGCAACATCAGTGAAAATGGAAAAAAATTAATAATAAACTTCATCTTCCACAGTCAAATGGTGGCATCACCAGCTCTGGTATCATCTCCAAATCCTCAACATGCTATGCTTGGTGGAGCTCAGAGGTCAATGGGTCAGTAATTCAATGAAAAGTCACTTTTTAAAGCAACAATTAGGATTTTATTTATTTTGTAAAGCTTCATTTAATTCAATTATTTTTCAGCGATGTCGGTCTCACCCAGTAGTTCGTTGAATACGCCTGCTGGAGCTATTGCTGCAACTCCAAGCCCACTGCTTGATGAACAAACTACTCAAGCCTATAAAGAGAAAGTTCGCAAGCTTAGCAAATACATAGAGCCTTTGAGAAGAATGATATCAAAAATGACTAATGAAGGAAGTAAGTTGATCCGTCTAATAGAAGTACTTTAGATACAATAAATTTCAATTGAATGACGAGCATACTATTTATTAATATTTCTCATAATTTAACAGACACAGAGAAGATGAGCAAAATGAAAAAACTTCTAGAAGTTTTGACGAATCCTACTTCAAGTACAAAATTAGATGTATTGCATAGATGCGAAATGGTATTAGAGAAATTGGACTTTAAGAAGTTTGAGGCTGCAGTTGGTCCTGGTGTACAGACTACTTTGAAAGAGCATCACTTTTTCACTCCTCTACTTGAAGTGGTGACGACGGTTTTACAAAGTCCCGTCGCCAATCACACTCTTCACCGAACTTTTGGACCATGTTTAGAAGTATTATTTGGGCCACAAATAAAGTAAGTCCTCATTAAAAAAAGACACTCTGGTAACTAACATTTATTTAATTAAGCATGTATATTAAATATTTCTTTTATAAATTACAGAAATCTTCCGCCACCGTTAAAGAGAAGAAAGACTGAAGAATCTTCTTGCGAAATACCTGATGTTCTCCAAGGAGAGATAGCTCGACTAGATCAAAGATTTAAGGTTGATTTTTTGATAATTAATCAAATGCTTGTTATATTGACAAAAAATTGATAATATTCCTTTTTTTTAAACAGATAAGTTTAGATCCTGCCCAACAGAACGGCTCCAAATGCATTCAGCTGATTTGTTGGCTGGACGACAAACATTTGCCGTGTGTTCCGCCAGTATTAGTAATCGTACCTACCGATTATCCATCAATTCCACCTCGATGTGTTCTCACTAGCCACGAGTATGCTACGTCTTACCTGAGCGCAGTGCAGAAAGGCTTGGATGCAAGGTTGGCCAAATTGCCGAAAAGGTATTCGATATCGCAATTGCTCAACACATGGGAAATGAGCGTTCGCCAGGCTAGTGCACCCAAAGTTCATCAACGACTGACTGAATCGACTGCGACGGCCACAACGATTACATCGACAATAACGACCACAGGGATGACCAATGTCACAACGACTGTCACTACTAATGTAACGAATCCTATTGTTAACGGAATCTCGGCAAGTACTATGATCACAATGGCTGGTTCATAATATTTTCCACAAGACTTAAGCAAAGTATTTTATTACTTTATTGTAGTTTATTAATTCAATTCGTTTCTCTATGTTCTACTTCGAGTAAGTCATTGTTCTAGTTCTTAAATGTGTATTTTCACTGATATGATTGTACTTAATATATACTGATGTTGCATTGGGTTTCACGTTTAACTTTAGTACTTAAAAAAATATTTAAAAAATGCTTTATTTTAGAGGTTTAATTAACGCTGTAAATGACTGAAAAGATCTCATTCAATTCAAATTATTACATCAATTATTGATGAATTGTGGATGCAGAAGGATAATGGAATATTTATTTTTGAATAATGATGCAATATCTCGTTATTTTTAAAAGCACTGTCAAGGGAACAGAATTTGTACGAATTTATACACGATTTTATATTGATAACTAACTTAATGACTGACCAAATATGCATAGCTATGTAAATTAAAAAGTATTATTTTACGCGATGGGCTACAACATATATCATTTAAGTAGAAACGTTATAGTTTTTAGCAAATTTATTTAAAATCAGTTGAGTATTAGTGAACCATTTTTGTAAACATAATTTGCTATACATAAAATTTATTTGCATGAACATAGCATTTATGTGCTAAAAATAAAATAGAAGATTCACAAATGAGCCAATCATTTAAAAAACATATCAACATTTTCTTGATGAGCAATTTGATTTTTTCCCTTATAGTATATTATTAAAAAATAAAATTGGTACGATTTACAGTGAAATTTTATATTATACAAAATCGATTTTTGATACTGCTCTTATAAAAATGTATTGTGAAAGAGCCTTTTCTAAATTGATTCAACTGTTCAAACTAGCTTTTATAAATTCAAATTGTGACAAGTAAATGGAAATTTAAAAATTGTTTATTGTGCCAAAAAATCTTTGAATATTCAATTGTAAAAGTGTTTATAAATTTAATGTATGTTATCAACTTTCGTGATCAATGTTTCAATATAGTGATTGTTTTAAATAAATATGAATCCACTATAAATTTATTAAAAATAAAAAAAGATTGGTAGGAATCTCGAATTATGAAATAAAAGTATTGTAACGAATTATGTGTCAATTTAATTAAATAAAAATGTTTGAAACATTTTTTAATTAGTAATTTCTTTAAGATGATTAATTTTTTTGAAGACAAATATTTGCTTCTTGTTCACTTAGAGAATCGATAAATGAGTTTCGAAAGTCGTCAGGTAGGCTTACTTTTTCCATTTTATAAGTTGAACCTGCAGAAAGAATTTTTTTAATGTTTTACCTTAACGACTATTTAATAGCGCATAATTTTTGGTAGATTTTACATACGTATACAATGGTGAGAGCACGCAACTGACGGTTCAGGCGGATTATCTATAAATTGCAAATATTTAAAGAACTGTAATTTAATTCTTTAGTTATTTTATCTTTCAGTATTTTTTAACGCTGTTTGACTCTTACCATTTTTGCAATTACAGAAACAAGTGGTATAATTTTCTTCTAATACTTTTTCTTTCAAACCTAGAACGTAATTTTTAAGTAACATTATTTATAATATTATATATGTCAAATTACACGTCAATGATAAACAAGATTTACTTTCACAAAGTGCCAACTCGTTACGCCTTCTTTTTTTCTGGAATTTGAATTAAGATTTAATTTAGTGCTATTATTAATCAACATAGCTCGGTTATAATTTACCGTGACACTCGGAAGTACACTTTTCTTTCGCCAATTGTTCAGTCATTCCTTTCAAATAATTGACAGATGGTTCCCATTCGCCTAAAAAAATGTCGAATAGTAGCGAATCTTAAATGACGATGGACATGTTCAGTGCATTTATTGCATGTATGTTACATACCTTTAGCTTTGAGCGCTGATGAAAACACAATCAAGAAGAGTAGTATAATATTCATCTTTAAATTCAGCTAGTTTTACTCTTATACGTATGTATTTCCGCAACGTTGGAAAAAAAACTCAGTCGACTGTTGAAATGCATTTAAAAAATTGCCTATTTGCGCAGAAAACTAAAAAAAATAATCTAGTAATAAATAAATTTTACCTCATCACGATTTCGATAATCTTTTTTTCATATATTCTTGCTGTACGCGAACACATTATTTTCAAATATTAACGTCCAAGTTCTTCTCCGAAAAAGGGTTCGAGTTACAGTTCTAAGAACGTAGCTCCAACTCATACCCATCCTTCGGCAAAGGTCACGTGTTCCCTTATATGCGCTTCAGAGTGCGTTTCGTTTCAGACGCAAGCGTCAGCAGCAATTTTCGCAAGGCAGTCGTCGTGTGCTGAAGGAGGGCTCGTTGAGCCGTTTTTACTGCGTGCTCCAAACTGAATTCGTTGCGGCATTCTACCTGAGCAATAGATATTCAATTTTTCCTGTGGGTGATGCTGCTTTTTGCTTGAGCTATTATCGGATTGGGATTACAGGTGAGTTGAAAATTACTTTCTTTTTGATTGAGAGAGTGCTCCATTTTCGGTCATCAAAAATGTTCGAATTCTCGCGACTCGTAAGATAGAACTAGATTTTGTCATTTGTACATAAAGAGAGAGAGATAAAGGGTGTACAAGTGTACAAAAACTTAAAATAAAAACCATTCGTGGCTCAACTTAATACTCCAATTTGAAAATCATTTCTTTATTTTTCACTTTGTGAAAAGACGACCAAACACTTTTCAATCGTCGTGAATAAGGTGCAAAAATTTATTGTGAAAATACCAGTGAAAAAAAAACGCAAAAACTGATTTTAAAATGTGATACGATATTTGAATTAGTTAACTTTTACAAGAATCAAAGTTATTCAGTCGATATCCATATAAATTCTCAAATGCTACTATCAAAGTGAAAATCAATTTATATGTTATAACTGAAGGTTGGGGTAGATTTTTCATCGAACCCAGTATAGCTTTGGAAAGATCATCCATAATGCTTTTGTGTTCAGTAATTCCTTTTTCAACTTGTTTTATCAGATTCTCATTCCTTTTCCATAGTTCTAGTTCTTTCTGATTCAGTGTTATAGAATTCAATTGTTCCTGTAAATAATTATTTTATAATTCCATTTGCAAATTATCAGAGAATATGGGTACTAATGCGATATATAAAGTACATACTTCAAAGATTGTATCAACAATAGGCCAGGCAGGCCAATTTTGTTTACAGGCAGTACAATCACATTTGAAGCAAAAATTGTCTTGTAAAATGTTCTGTCTGTACGGATTGGGTGTTTCAAAGAAAGTACAATGATAGCTATCGAATATCTAAAAAAATTATCAAGTTGTTAGTAAATTAGATAAAAATTAATACATGTCGTTTGATAGTTAACCAACCTGGGAATTCTTTTTAATTGTTTGCAATGAGTACAAAATAAATTTCGAATCATTGGTGAAACAACGTCTTGCATTGGGATTACAACTGTGATTTGTTAAACTTGCAAGTGGCACAATGCAAACTCCTTTAACACAGCACCAATTCTTTCTACATGTTATGAGATCATTGCCATATTTACAATTATCATTTACATTCACAATCTGAAGCAATTAAAATACACATTTCAACGAAAGATAAAAAAGAATTTGCTTACATATTTTTACATGAATGTAGAAAAAAATGAGTTTGAATACTTACACCATGACTATTAATATTACTTATTTTTGACAGTTTTAAAATCAATGATCCAACCAAAATAAAATTGGGATTTCTTATCAAGTTTTCCAAATCATTAAATTGTAACTCATCTTCAAAAATGGATGTATACTTTGCTATACAAATAAGAGCAACCACAGCAAATGTCACATGGTTTTTTTCTTCGTTGTATGGAATTTTGCTTGACAAACTGTACAAACTTCTGAAGCTGTTGTTCTCAAACTTTCCATTTTTAGAGAAACCTTTTGTTTGTTTATCTATAAGAATTTAAGAAACAGTGCAATAATTATACATGAATTCATATAAAAAAACTTTTTCAATATATTACCTAATCTTTGATCAACTAATTGCAATTCAGCTTTTAATTTTTCCAAGCTATCATACTCTCTAAGTCCTGTAATTAAAGCACGGATACTAAGTCCATCGAAACAAACTGCTTGTCCTTTTTCTTCATGAATGTATCTAAGGAAATGTAGCATGTATGATATACACGAACATTCAATCTCATGGTATTGTTTCCAAGCTTGGCTTTTACAATCTTCAGAGCAAAAAATAAACCATGCACATTGGTCGCAAGGAATTCCATTCCAAGCAACTTTCAGACAGTGGCAGCAGTGTATGTATGGATATTTTATATTCAAATACGTCACGTATGGTTTCTTGACAAAAATGATTTCTCCAGGCTTTATATCACGAGCAGCCACCAAATGCCTGCCATACTTCTCATTGTATTTAATTACTACGGATTGAAATGGATCTTCTTGCTCTTTTAGAGATAAAGCTTTCAGTTTATCAACTTTCTCTTGATTCTGAAAATCGGATGACTGTAACTTTTCTTCTACATTCTGATTAGAATCTTGCAAACTTAAGCATTTCATTTGCCTACTAAGTAATTTTTCTTTGAGGGAGCTTGATTTAGTAATTTTTAAAGCTCTATCGATGTCTTTAAAACTTTCGCTGTATTTATGCAGATGTAAAAGCAAAGCTGATCTATTGCCATAAGCAAGAGCTAATTCTTCAGAGTTAATGGGAGCTGAAGCTATACTTTGCGTGTAAAGTTTGAAAATTTCTTGATGTGCTTGAGCTGTATGATCATTGCTAGTATACAAAGCATTCCCTTTTATTCTAGACTTTTGAGACGTTTCAACGTTTTTCGAGATTCTTTCGACTTTCGTACTCGTAATGACATTAAGGTATTCTGAAGTACGAAGTTCTTTGATAATTAATTCTTTTTCTTTATCCATTCTTGTAATTTCGATGCACTTTTACGAAACAAAAGAAAGAGTCTGGTTATGTTTATGTCTGTCAACAGGTGGGAGAATGTAAACAATCAGAGAAGAATGCGCCCATAGTAATTTTTACCGATATGTTTAGTAACAAAAAACCCTAGCTAAATAGAATATTTTTACTATAATTTTCAGTACTATTTGAAATATCGTGATACGAACACGCGCATAATTAACTTTTTTCATTTGTTGAATGTGTCGTAAAAATAATTTATACGAGTATCTAATTATTCATGATTATTATTATTTTATTTGCGTCATACCACGTTGCGTTTATATTTTTTTATTGAAAATTATCATAATTGATCATTTTTATTGACAGGTCTTGGACTTGAAAATGCATTCGTCTGAATCGACAAATTCGTCTCTGGATGACATCTTTTTGGAAAAAGCACTTTTTGCGGGATGCTGCAAAAATTTCGTAGGCACTGGATCACGCAAGATTTCCAAAGCCGAAATCAAAAGATTGAATATTCCCAGATTGACGTAAGATACCATTTTTTTAATTTTTTCGATACTTTTCGAATTAGTGTATTAACGAAGCTATCATTTAATTGCAGGGAAATCGTTTCTGATCTTGTCGTCCATTCTTCATTTCCTCTATTATCAACATATTGTCTTGGGATTTGTAGGATATATGAAAAAGCAGTTGATTTTTTACTAGGTTTGTGATAAATTCATTTTCTATCTATATTATCATGCTGATTTTTTTTATCGACCATCAATATTTTTTACAGAGGATCTTCAAAAATTTAACGACGAGTTGAATTCTGCATTGATAGGCGTTCACAAGCGTCCCAGGTTTGTCAAAATGACTTATTTAATATTTTTTTAACATTATTCTCATTAAATTTTCTTTATAGTAAATCTAAAAAGAACAAAACAGAAACAGAAGAAGAAGAGTTACTTGAAAATCCAAATCTGTCCATGGAATTGTGTGAAGAAAGTGTCTTCATACGTCTTTTTCAGCGGGACCTTGAAACCGATCGAAACCTTCTACATGAGATCGATATTGCAAAAGTAAGATATTATATAACTTTTGAAAATTATAACGCTCATTAATATAATCATTCTTATTCACTGTAGGATCCAGGTACTCTTGGGGACTTCGGCGATGAAATACACTTGAAGTTAGCACTACGTTATTGCCATTTTATGTTTTGGCCAACGATGAACCTTTTCAAATTTATTATTTCAGTCAACAAGACCATCGTGGAGGTCCATGGTTATCACCATCAGATGAAGTAGCGCAATTGGCGCAATCTATTATTAGTAACCATCAAATCACTGGCGGAGGAGAAATTCATGCAAGTACACCCGCAGTGGACGACCGTCCGGTTGGTAGCACGCCCAAAAGGAAACCTCGACAATCTCACGATGAAACTCCAAAGAAACGTCAGAAAGTATGCCGAACCACTTTTTATTTGAAAAATTGATCTTGTACAAGTCAATAGAGTTATTTAATTTATTACTTTTGTGTTCGTAAGAAATCGCAAACGCTCGCAAACGGTTCAGAAGGAAGAAGTTCTGCCGCTCGAAAGTTATTTGTTCAAGGTGGGCAAAGTTCTTCAATGCCTGATAATTCAGAAGAAAGAAGTTCTGAAGCTGGGAGATTAATTGAACAAGATGGGCAAAGCTCTTCAATGCCTGATTACGAAATGATACTCAATGGTGCGGATGGAAATGGAATGGAATCATTTCATGGTATGTACTTAATAAAATCACGCGTTACCTGTTCTTTATTTCCAAAACCTATGTTTATAATTTCATTTCCGCAGAACATATGCCAGTTGAAGGATTTAGCGAGGAAGGTCAACGAAGTTCTTCGCAGCAATTTCACACTGTTCAAGATTTGGAACCAGATCGTCAATCTATGCCAATTGCTCCTGATGTGTCCGGAGGAGCTCAAATTCACCCGTAAGTCTAACTATAAATAGATTGAAAATCATTCTTTTCTGTTTTTTTGCATTTGTTTTTTTGCAATTTCATAATTTACAATTTTTTTTTCTAATAGGGACCAATTACTTGAAGATAATGAAGATCTGGAATTAGAAGAATTGAATGATGAATCTATTGCTGAGTTGCCTCCAAAACGTCGTAGACGCTTGAAGAAATGGCGGGACGAAGAAATAAAAATTCCGAAACCACTTGACATAAACCAAATGGAAAGATTTACAAGAGTGCACACTAGGGTAATTTTTAAAATTAGAGTACTTTTGTCTATATTTTTAATACTTTTGCGAAAACTAACGATAAGTTTTATTCATTTATTTAGTAATGCATTTTTAATAAAATTGTATTGCCGTTTTTGTCTTTAGGAAGTAGGACCGACGCTCTTTTTTAATCGTCTTCAAAAACAGCCAGTAGCAAATTTATTTTCATTACCAGCTACCAGATTAAAAGTACAAACTAAAAGAGGTCCAAAAAACATATGTTTTTTTGGAATGACACTCTTAAATTTATACTCTGAAATGGTACGTCAAATAATACCTGCCAATGATGGTGAGTAAGATCAAAAGTATACACGTATGTACACTCGCCGACGATTGATTCTGTCCTCCTTTAAGGCGCAAGCTTGCTTGTAGAGTGAACAGAATCAATCGTCGGCGAGTGTATTTACATACAATAAGTTGCAAGTTCATAATATTAAAATTTTTATTGAAGTGTTTATTATTCATTCAAATAATGACGGTTAATTCATGTGATATTTCAGAAACACCAGCAAGGACGTCACAACCGTCATTGCCAAGAGATGCTAATGTTAATAAAAGGCCAAGGTTTTCCACTTTTCGGGGTGATTCGAGGCAGAGGCCGAGTGTGCCTTCGACGTCCGAAGACCAGAACATAACATTTGGAGGGGGCAATGGATATAATGAAGATCGCGACAGAGAATTAATGCCACCTCCATCACCCCGTGTACCTGGTGGAGTGCCCGAAATACACATTGAGCCTCCGTCATTGCCTTCATTGGATCAACAGCAATCACCTCAACGACAATTACCGGGCACTCCTCATAGGTACGCTAAATTTTATATTTCTTCCTTTGCTATAATCAAAGAGTATCTTAATTTAATGAATTCAATCAACAGAAGACAGATTAGACCAGATACCCCAGGTGTATCGCCAATACAATCCCGACCAGTACCGAACAACCTCGATCCAATCTTGGCCGATGTACCGAACGATGATTCAGTTAATCCTCCTGGATTACCGTTTGATGACGATTCGGGTCCTCGATCACATCATATGATTGAAAGCTCACCGTTAGTATTTTTTTCTCTATATGTCATTTAAAGCATCTTATTATTAAGTAAAAATTATTGTTAATTCTATTTTATAGATCGTCTGTTTCTATGACATCTGAAATGGAGAGAACTTCACTCATGGAGGTAGATGCATTTTATCAATTTTTGAAAGATAGATGGGTCGCCATGAGTGACAAAGTTGATTTGAACGATATTATTCCACGGCGATCTACTCTTGTAGCATTTTTCAGATATTTTGTTTTCTTACAAAGTAAGCAACTGTTATACCGTAAAAATGTTTATTTCTTGAAATACTCAACCTTTAATTTTTCTAGGATTGCAAAAAAAAGGAAAATTGACGATGTTACAAGAAATCATCTATGGACCTGTGCACATAGTAAAAGAAAGAGAAGAGTAAGGAAATCAGCTTTTAAGAATTATTTTATTTGAAAATTTTTTTTTTAATATTGTTCTATTTATGTAAATTTTATTCTTGAATTTTATATTTATATTCTTATCCGGAATGACAACTTGTCTAATATTTTAATTAATTGTACATATTCTAATTCTGCAACAACGTGCTGCAAAGTTTCTAATCAAAACATGAAAATCTAATTTACTGTTGCAAATTCATAATCGATTTTATAGTATTTTATCAGATTTTACAAAGATTTGATTTTAGACTTTTATTTTTAAAGATAATCAAATTTTTACGAAATACATATTGACAGATGTAGATATGTATATGTACAAATTATAAATCAACTTTTGTTTACACTGTGAATGTTATTATACATTGCTATATTATATGCATATTTTAAAACCTTGTAATTTATTTACTTATAGCGTGCTATAAGTTTAACATTTAAATCAATTAATTTGAAAAAAGTTTATATCCTAGTTCAATTATACGATTTACATTTACACAAGTATAGTGATCCCAATATTTTTGTACAAATACAAATGAAATTTTTCTAGAATCATTTCGTTTGGATATATCTCGCAAATCTTCAAATATATAAAAATGAATTTAATTCAGCTATACCCAAACGAAATGAGTCTAGAAAAACCGATATTTAAGAGCTATGTAAAGATAAATATAATTAAAAATAATAAAAAATTAGATAACATTGATTAAGACCCACTTGTATTATATTCCTGTCTCGAATATTCGGCGCGTAAATCAATCTATATGTAATCGTAATAAGATATTGACTGATATCACGCGCACAAATTTTAATAAATCGCTTCAAAGTATTGCGTCATCTTCACCAAAAAGATGTTGACTAATTTATTGTTCAATTTGCTATTTAGTCACAAATTAATATTCTGCAAGACCAGTTGAAATTTAGTATTATACATACGTGAAGCCGGAGATTTTTAATGCGGATTTGTTGTAGTAAATACATATATTTCCAATCCGTTGAATTACGAGTCGGATTCAGATTCTGAACTATCGGAAGTGTCTAAAAAGAAAAAAATATGTAGCAAGTGGAAACTATTTAAATTGCTGTGTATAATTTGTTTTTGGGCGATAAAAATTACCTTGTGGAAATATTTTATAGATTCGATATCTGGCTATAGCTAAAGAATATATATTATTTAGTACTTTATATATAGTATAATACTTTAATATATAGTGTATATATTAGTTGAAGGCATATTATTTAGTTAACAATTTATTACGAAATAATGCATATTGCATACCTATATATTTTATGCAATTGAAAAAAATTCTTATAAAAATTATGTGATTAGAAAAGTGTGTTCTGAAACTTTTTCATCTAGAACGAATCCGTATAAAAAGAAATTAATCTTATATTCCGCAAGAGCTTAAATTAAACAAATATATTTTTTTAATATAGATTAATTTTTTTTTCTCTATATCTATATATATGCCTAATACTCAATGTAATAAGTGCAGCGTGATATACTCTTTCATATAGATACACGTTATACGTGTGTCACACGGGCGTATTTCAAATTTGAATGTTTGAATGTGTTGGTCTTTTGTGTACTTATAATTTGATGTATACATGTGACACCTATACGCGCGACTAGACCTTATGTTGTTAGGTTGGGTTGTTGGATACGCACACGTAAATGTATTGTTCGTTATAATTTATTCATAAAGTGATTATTACACTTGTGAAATGAAAAATTTCTCGACAAACAGTGTTTGGACTAAAACAAGCAGTATAGTATTACAATAGCTAACGTTCAAGACAAATTTAGACGAGTTTTTGTTTGATATGATAATAGTTTAATTATATGCGTCCATAAATTCATCGTTTACAATAAAAACATCTATAAAAGGTAATTATTTCATTAAATATATTGAAATTATCTGATTTCCTTGCAAAACTTATTAATCTCCACTTGGCTATGATCACGCTAGTTTGATATTGTAGTATATTTAGGTTAGCATATGTTTTTGTTGAAATATTTTAATTATTTTTGGCTATTTTCGGCATCAGTAGAAGCTTTTTCAATTTACATAGTCACAAGAAAATCTAATTATGTAAAACTATTATTTTCATAACATAATTCAAACATTTATTAATATGATTATATGATAGAACCATGTAAACATTTTCCAATATTGAACTTTGTCTTATTATACATACATTTTCCTTCAGTTGCTATTCAATATTTGAAAAATAACCAACTTTATTATTAGTTACAGTGAAATACTTTCAAAATGAATGAGGAATGGAGAGCTCCTGCCTTCCGACAGAATATGATCAATAAAATGTAAGATATACATACAACATGAATTCACGATAACAACTGACACATTTATTACTTTAATTTCAGAGATGAACTTATCCAACAATTCCAATCTTCGGTGAATAGAAATGCAACAGAAATGGAAAATCATGTATATGGAAAAGCAAAATCTAAGGTGAAATTTTTAGTTATATAACTTTTATCATTTTAAAAAGAAATTTGTAAACATGCCTATTTTTATGATTCTAGGAGGAATATGTAAGTTACATAATGAAAGTTTTGACGTTCATAAGAAGTAATTATTGACTTTTTTTCTTTAGTTCATCATTTGTATGCTTCAGAAATTTTATTTATCTTATATTTTACAGATAGTAAGAAGGCCCCTGGAGGAATGGTACAAGGAACAAACAACATCAATCCTGTTGTACAACAAAAAGGTATGCAAGATCCTATTGGAGCATTACAATCTCTCGCACGTCAAGGTACAGGCAATAATAATAATATGGGCATGCAAGGTCCAGGTCAAAATCAACCAAACATTAACCAGCAAATAGGCCCAGGAGGAAACATGGCATCAAATTGTAAGTTATACAGATTTCTGAAAATTAATAATTGATGAACAAGCATTCATATTTTTTGTATTTATGATAATAGCTGCATTTTCATAAGCTTGTAAAAATAATGTTTCAAAAATGTGCAGCAGCTATTTTCAGAATATTAATTCGGATTTGCATGATAATACACAAATCATTTTACAGTACTACAAAGTTTGAATAAGATGAATCCAGGACAACCAATAAACATTCAGCAAGCGTTACAAAATAAAATGACTGGAATAAACATGCTTCAAAATCAACAATTGAATATGAATCAAATGGGTCAAATGCAAAACATGCAAGGTAACTCAATGATGAATCCAATGAATCAAGGGAATATGCCTCAGCAAATGGGACCTCAACCAGGTAATCAACAGCAACAAATGGGTGTGCAGCAAATGGGATCAAATCAAATTCAACACAATATGCAGGTTTGAATGTACAATAATTTATTTTTCAAAGTATTTCAAATGAATAATTTATAGAAATATTTTGAAATTTTTAAAACACTAAAACTTGTCTGTAAAAAAATTAATTTTCCGTTTTTAATTTAAATATTAACATGATTTTGAAAGCAGATGCAAAACCAAATGGGCGGACATCAGTTAGGAAATCAAATTAATCCAGGAATGCAATCTATGATGCAACCACAACAATCACCATCTCAGCAGCAGCAACAACATATGAACCAAATGAATGCTACTCAAATGAACGTTAATCAAATGTCACAGCAATTAGCTCACATGCAACGCAAAGTTAGCATAAATTAAATTACTTTGTCTTTATCGAAGCACCTTATTTACACATAATTTAATCCATATTTAAAATTTGTCAGCCAGTGGACATGATGAATGCCAATTATCCTGGGCAAAGGAATATGACGCCAAATCAATTTTTGAATCAAAGCCCGTCTCCTTCTGTTCCAAGTCCCGGCGGACTTGGCGCGCCAGGAAGGTAATATTGTTATATTTAATTTTGTTTGTGTGTGGTGACTAATAAAAATTATAGCTAAAATAATGTGACTTTTACAGCAATCAGATGGTACCGTCACCTGCACTAGTGCCATCACCAAATCCTCAGCATGCTATGCTTGGAGGACAAAGATCAATTGGTAAATAAAAATAAATATCAAGATAGTTCTGTAAAAATTGTATTTTTTAAATGTAAATATTATTTGCAGCCATGGCACCTTCTCCTAGCAGCTCATTGAATACTCCTGCTGGAATGATTGGAGGTGCTATGCATAGTCCTGTGCAAGATGAACAAATTTCTCAAGCTTGTAGGGAAAAAATTCAAAAACTTCGCAAGTACATAGAACCTTTGAATCGGGCTATACTCAAACTGACAAATGATGGATGTAAGCAAATTTATGTAAAATTTTCGGTGTATTCTATAACAAGCTTTTAATAAATTCTTTCAAATTATAGATACTGAAAAAACGAGCAAGATGAAAAAGCTTTTAGAAATTTTAACTAATCCTAGTATAGTCACTAATTTAGAAACGTTAAGAAAATGCGAACAAGTCTTGGAAAAAATGGATTTGGAGAAAAGAATGGAAGCCAGTGTAGGGCCTGCAATACCTTCCACCATGAGTGAATTCAAGTTTTTATCACCTTTATTTGAAGCAGTGAGATCACTTCTTCAGACTCCAACTCCCAATCATACATTATACAGGACTTTTGGACCTTGTTTGCAATCTTTGTTTGGACCTGAAATCAAGTAAATATTATTCAAATAAACGTTGTCCATAAAATTTATTTACCAATTGAAATATCTAATAAAATATCGTTCTTTAGGAATTTACCTCCGCCATTGAAAAGACAGAAGACTGAAGAAGCACCTAGTGAAATACCAGATGTTTTACAAGGAGAAATTGCTCGCCTTGATCAGAGGTTTAAGGTCGGTAAAATTAACATTATGGCTTTTTTCTATTCTATGTTACACATTTTTTCACAACTCAACTGTTTTACTTATTTGAACAGATAAGTCTTGATCCAACCCAACAGAATGGTTCAAAATGCATCCAGTTAATATGTTGGCTAGATGATAAGCACTTACCTTGTGTGCCTCCAGTATTGATTACAGTGCCTGCAGATTATCCAACAGTTCCTCCAAAATGTGTTCTCACAAATCACGAATATACTACTCCATATTTAAACTCAGTACAAAAAGCATTGGACGCTAGACTTGCAAAATTGCCAAGAAGATATTCAGTTTCACAAATTTTGGATAATTGGGAGATGAGTGTTCGTAAAGCTTGTGCACCCAATAAAGTTCAAAAAGTTGAAGAGTCAAATACCACCTCTAGTGCAATAACAGGGACAACAAAAACCACAACCACAACATCGACCACAAATACTTCTCTAACAAATGGACTAGCTACAAATTTGATTAATTCTGCAGCATCTTGAATAGATTATTAATATTCACGTACATAGTTATTGAAACAGTACTACTATTCAAATCATTATGATTTATGTGATGGATAATTCATGTTGTAAAAGTTTTTACATTTCTTATGTATATATGGTGTACAGACGCAAAATTTTTTTTTGATATTTTTTTATTGTCATTGATTATTATAATTTAGGACTTCTTCCATATGTACAAATCCCAATTAACACATTTTTTTTATCTAATTATTGAACTTTACCTGACATTTTTTAATTGAAACACGTGAATAATTAAATAAACTCAATTTACTAAAATGATGCTATGTGTTACAGAATTTTATTACATCCCAGGCCACGAAAAATATTGCTGTTAAAAATATATTCAACTTAAAAATTACACTTTTGAATCTATTAATTATAAGTATATACTTTCATAAAATATAATATTTTTTTTACAAATTGCAATAATTTATCACATTTTAAAATTGACTTTATTTCGATAAATTCGTTGCTTTTCAATATCTGAAAAAATGATTTAAAGTTGAAATTGGTCAACTTTATCAATCAATCCACTATCAATCAGGTCAATGTGTAAATCTTAAATCATGGACGTGTCAAAGATGTGCGGTGTTTTTCAGAATCGGTTATCCGGTCGATCGGGAATAATACCGGGAATCGCGAACAGGTGTTTTGTTTTTATTTGTTTTGAAAACAACGTTGATCGCGTAATGTCAAATATTTTACACGAGTTAAATAATTGTGATCTGACTGTAGAGATATGTATTTTTCAATTGGTACAATAATTTATATCATTAGTAATGCACAAATTATCTTCAAATTATTTTTATACGATATTTGTTTGTAAAGGTTAAAATTGCGCTAAAGCAAAAAGCTTCTGCAGTTGCAGTGAGATTTGATTATAAACAAAGAAAAATACAAGTTGTTGACAATTCAAATGGTTACACAAAGAATGAGCTGGCTTCCTTTTTTAGTAAAAAGAATGAAGAGTCTCTCGAAGAAGAATTTTTTGCAAAACTAAGATGTGCTTCAAATGCTGTAGTAGTTACTTCAAAACATGAGCTTTCTTCTCACACGTATGTTAAGGTATTTATATCTTTAATTACAAATATTTTAATGGAATATATGAATTCAAGTTGAATATTTTAATGATTTTGCAATTAATTGGCATATGTAAAGGTTGCTAACAATAGTAGAGATAAACTTATTCAAGGCTATGACAGACCATCCAAAGGTACTACTGTGACAGTTTACGATTACAATTCTTCAAATTGGACTGAAAATGATAAAAACCGTTCTATTTCTTACGTATTGGCTGCATTGGCATTTATTGAATTGAAGGTAAGAATTTTATTTCAAAGATTTCTGTGTCTGCGAAAATTTTGTAATAATAATTAGGCAATATATTGTATGTGAAGGTATCATTTACATTGCGAAATGATAACGAAGACAAAATAATATTTAGTGTGGGTAAGTCACATAGCCCTTGGTCAGTTTTGAAACAAATGAAGGCAAATCAAGAATCTGAACAAATCTTTCAATCATCAGTAAGTCAAACAATGAAGAATAGTAAAGTTGACTATGTTACTGAAAACAATGAAACTAGCAAAGAAACAGCTACTTTCAAATTGCCAAATGTACCTTTGTCTGTACTTCCATGTGATCAAAACGATTCAATTCTTAACAATAATGTCTGTAGTCCACTTTCTGTTTGGTCTGACTGGTCTTACAAGCCAAAACTAGTTGTTAATTCCAACGTTAATGTTGATAGCGATATTTTTTTCAGTTCAAATGAGCAAATTGATGTATCGAATGATACTTGTATAAACTTGAGCCAATTGTCAGTTTGGTCTGATTGGTCTTATTACCCTGAAAAATCTAATTTTAATAATTCAATGAAAAATCCACATTACAACATTCCTAGAATTTCTGAAAATCTTAATAAATGTAATTTTGAAAGAGATGTTTTCGTAAGGCCTAAACTGGCTGAATGTCGAATATCCAGTAATACAATAAATTCATTGCAAGTAAGTTTTTAACTATTATAAAATATAATGAAACAACTGCACAGTTAAATTAAAATTAATATGGTCTACAAAACATTACAATAGATAATTAAGCAAATAAATAAGGAATTCATAGCTGCTGTGGCAAATGATAATGGAAAAAAATTAATAATTTTGATAGATCAGCATGCTATTCATGAAAGAATACGTTATGAATGGCTTATAGAAGGTACAGCTTCTGTACAAATTTGTCAAATAAATATTTTTGTATAATAGCAATGATTAAGATCAACTTTGTATGTTTCACAGCTTACAGAGAAAAAGGTAGACATAGTTATATATCAGAAAAACTGCACAAAGATTTATTGATAACAGATTTTGACAAAAATTTGCTCAAGCTCATTTGTATGTACAAAGAAGTTCCAATGAGAGTTGGCATTCGTGTTAAAGGATTTGTCAATTCCAGTACTTGTGTGGTTGATGCAGTACCGAGATGCTTTTTAAAAAGAAAAAGAAATTACAATGATGACCAGAATATGTATAGATTGAAGAAAAATGTGAAACAACTGCTGCTAGAAGTAGCCAAAGGATTATCACATAATGTTTTACCTCCCATTCTACCAATTACCATTAACAACATCATAGCCAGCGAAGCTTGTCATGGTCTGTATGCTTAATTTTTTTATGATAACTATATAAGGTTTTTAAAGCAAAAGAAATGATAAATAAAATTAGTTTTATCAAACTTTCACGACTTTCAGGAGCCATTAAATTCGGTGATCCCTTGGACGTCAAGGACTGTACATTACTCATTCAAGCGTTACAAGATACGAAAGCTCCCACAAGATGCGCACATGGCAGACCTTCTATAATACCTCTGTTGGATTTGAAGGATGTAGAGAAACAGAATCGTTTAAAAAACGTAAGTAAAAATTGATTTATTTTCATAACTGATCAATCTATAGAGCCAATGGTGCTTATTATTTTTTTTCAAAATTGATTCATGCAAACATTTAAAAAAATTGAATATCTCAATAGATACACTTATTGAAATGCTTACGTAAATGAATATATATTTTAAAATACTTAAATTCTCGTTAAAAATACAGTAAATACAGGTCTCGTACAATCGTATAAAATAACTTTTGTCAGCCTAAACTCACGATACGTTCGCAATATTTATCATATTATAGAATCTACGCATTCTAATACAAAGTCTAACGAATCGACGGGTCACGTTCGCGTATACAATCTTAGGAGTATTTTAGGAAGAAGAAGAAAAAAAAGAAAGAAGTGCGCTATATCACTTTGACTAAAAAAAAATCCATCGTTGCTCAAATGTCGGGGAAAGCCGAGATAATGATATCCTTGCCGAAGTAATTGACGCGATTGGCGATGATGAGGACATTGGCGCCACCCAAAGACACGGGGCAAACGTTGTTGGGACGAGTGTAGAAGCACAGAGTGTAGAGTGCCATCTCGAGTTCCGGCGACGTTCCCACGAAAATCGTGGTGATCGGTTGCACGGTATCGATCAGCTTCGAGCGTCCCTTCACTACCGCTCCGTTCTGAATTTGAAAAAATTGCAAAAAAAAAATTACACGATCGTCGAATTTCATCATCAAAAGAATTCAAAAGATACTCACGCTGCCAAGATCGAGCTTCTTAATATACCCAAGATAATCGAGTTTCTTCGCCTCCTCCTGCTTAGCGAAGTAAATCCAATTATGCAGCCCTATAATCTCATTATCGAACTTCTCAGCGAGGAAAACAGTCTCGAATCCAGAGCTCGATGCATCGCCGTCGATACGTTTGAACTGGGAGAACCAGATGCGCTTCAGTGTGTCCTTGAACTCGTACTCGTCGTTGGGCACGTAACCCTTGTCGGCGAGGTACTTCATCAGCGTTTTCATCACCTCGGTGTCCATGAAAGCGTCGAGCAGCTCGGCCTCCTCTTTGCGCTCGGTGGACGTCACCTCCTCTTTGGTCTTCACGTCGAGCTCGTAGTTGTCGTGCAGCGCCAGCACTGCTTTGATCGTTGGGATCTCGTAGGCTTCGGGTTTCACCTCCAACAGACTGGACAAAAAAGAAAAGAACAATTATAGTTACTTGATAATATAATTCAGAATCAATTTCAAGAGAACACTCACTTCTCGGAAGCATCGTCGGTGGTGCTGTCGTCGGTCTTCTGTCCCTGAAGCTTCATGGTAATGTGCTTGAAAGCATTGTTGGTATCCTTAGTAAACATTTCCTCGGCCAACTTTTGCAGCTCGGCATCGGAGATAATAGAGCCAGCTGGACTGGGAGCATTCTGCTCCTGTCCCTTTTGCTGTGCTGGCGGCTGCTGCTGTTGATTATTAGCCGCGGCAGCTTGAGCTGGTTCGGCTGGTACCGCCGGTGCTGCAGGTGCAGCAGCAGCAGCAGCAGGAGCAGCAGCCGGTTGAGCAGGAACAGCAGCCGCAGGTGCTGGTTGAGTGCCATCGGCACTGGTACCGTTGTTGTAGTAATTGTTGTAGGTGATCTGCGTGTGCGAGACCGGCGGCACGACGCCCGAACTGGAAACGCTGTGTCCGCCGCTGAAACTGTTGCCGTAAATACCGCCGGGTAGAATTCGATTGACCGCGGCGTTAACGCCGGCGCTGACACCGGCGAACACGAAGGCTTCTTTGGCGAGCTGTCCGATTCCAGGTCGCGACGACTGCTGGAGAACGACGGTCGACGATGGCTGTGAGAAACTCGAGTGGCCGTACGAGGGGTTGTAACCGTTGCCCGGGTTGCTGTTGAAACCGTGACCACCGTAATTCGGACTACTGCCGTAACCACCGTAACCACCCGACGAACCGTAGGGTGGTGGTGCGTGGTAACCACCCGATTGGCTGTAGGCCGGTGGGGCACCGTGGTAACCGGTGTTGGATTGACTGTAGGGTGGTGGATTTCCAGCGCGGTAACCGCCCGATGGGTTGTATGGCGGTGGGTTGCCGTAGCCTCCTGAAAATGTGAAAAATTTGTTATTGTTGAGTTTTTTTTTATTTATTTGAACAATTACATTTTCTTTGCGGTAACTAATGATATTCAAAACAAATTAAAAAAAAAAAACATTTGAACAAACCTGACACAGGGCCGTAACCGGACTGCACGTTAGTGGCACTGGTTTTCGAGGCGTGATCTTGAACTGGTGCAGATGGTTTTTGGGCAGTACCGGTACCGGTCTTTTGATTATTAGACCCGACGTTCCATCCGTAAGTTCCGCTGTTCGATCCGCTGGTACCAGTACCTTCAAAAAATAAAAACATCACATCGTATCGCTTGCTCTTTTTTTTCTTTAAAGTCGCAGCTTAGCTCTTAACGAGATTTTGCTTGTTCGAAAAAGGGAATCGCACGGATTTGTCGTTTTTTTTTCTTACGTAAACTTTGTATATGCATATATCTATACATGTCGAACGATGAACGCGTCATCCGGGTAAATACACCGGGGTTTCATTATATTATTTATTTTTTTTACGGGGCTACGCGTCGCGAACTACCTATACTTATGTGGGTGATTCAGCGCAATTACATAGTGTAGCATACCGAGCACAATGTGTGTGCGAGCATATTATTTAACGTGGTGTTAAAATCTACCTTTTGTCGACGGTGTCATATAGAATTTTTTATTTTTGCGTCATCTTTCCTTTCTATGAAAATTTTTTATTGCTAAAGTCAATAACCTCGCGAACCTTTTGTCAACGGTGTCATATAGAATTTTTTATTTTTGCGTCATCTTTCCTTTCCATGAAAATTTTTTATTGCTAACGTCAGTAACCTCGCGATTATTATTACAATTTTTTCAAGAAAATAGGGTTATAAATTAATTTATTTCAACGTCAAAGTCATACAAATCAACTATATACACTTGACATTCGTATATAAGAGGAACCGATTTTCATATCGCGTGTAATAGATCCCATCGTGAAAAAAGAAAAAAAAAACAAGCAATTGTCGGGGAGATCAAGGGTATATATCGAGCGTTTTGAACACGATGATTGTCCATCCACACGACAATCAAGTAATAAAAAAAAAAACGGAACCGCACCGTCACCTCTACCATTGTATAGTTATATCCGAGTAATTTTACAAGAGTCCTCGATTAATCAAATTTCGTTGTTTCTACTTACTTGACGATATTCGCGTATGTGTTGATATATGGCCAAATCCACAAAAAAACTGCTATAACTTCGTTCGGGTTTTGGCAAATTAAAAACTCGGGGTTACGCTCGAAATTATTATGTTTTCTCAATCTACAACACTAATAGAATCTAAAAACACTAGTGCCCCACGCCGCGTAATCTTGTGACACCCTTTTTT
>JAWWMK010050265.1:0-49642 GCA_035047105.1 Galeopsomyia nigrocyanea | reverse complement strand
TGGACTACTTAAATTTGCTGCATACTTATTTTAAGAAAAAATACTACTTAATTTAAGAAATTTTTTTTGTAGTGTACTATAAATACACTCGTGGGATATTATGTGCAAAAGAAAGAGACTGTTTATGCACCATCTGAAGTTGATACATTGAACTACATATAATGTTTACCATAAATATCTAAGCGACCGAAAAATATGAAAATCAACCACCATTGTTTCCTCATTAAACTTTCATCCTCGTTACAAAATTCGATCTCTCAAAAAAAACGACAACACAAAAACCAGCGTTAATTAGTAATTTTCACGAGTAGTTAGAATCGACGATCTGTCAGCAGAGAACTGGCATGAGTAACCCGTCAATATAAATCACATTACGCTCGAAACGATTCAATCAGCCGCCAGTTGTATAGTACTGTACCAAACTAACGGCACAACTGCTACACACATTTCGATTTCAACTCTCTCTCGCACTCGTAGCAATTTTTTTTTTTCGAAACTACAACGTGATCGATGCGCGCCGAGTCAATTTCGAAAGTCCTCGTAAAGTATGCAGCCAATTGCCTGTGCGAGCGAGTCGGAGATGAAAAAAAAACAGATATCGCCTACTCCTGCGAGTGATTTTTTGTTTTCGTTGTTTTTCAGCTATATTGGGGCAGAAAATGTATACGAACGTGGAATGTCGGCTAGGAAGGAAAAATATGCAGCTCGTGATTAAAGAGCTGAATAAAATAGGCAGCGGTTTGGTGTATACATATATATCTTGCTGTTAATGCTACGTTTTGTTATGCTGGAATTTGTCTGCCGTGGCAAGATTGCTAACGAGCCTACGTCATGGTAATTCTGTGGTTTTTCGGTATGGGCGTATATATATTGCACAAGATTATTTATCGTTGGTGGTGATGAATTGGAAAATGGTATATTGTACAAGCTTGAAGATAATATTTCTTTTAATTATTGAAATCGCAGTCATCTCGTCGACTATCCAATGGATTTGAAAAATTCACCGTAAATTTGAAATAACTCGATTAATGCCATACATATATTTATCAAAGAATCCTAGACTAGTTACACGTACTACTGTCCCTCTTTGGTTTCTTCATCAAACTAACGTAATTGATCGGAAATTCATGAAACAATCGGTCAACAAACAGTTGCATTGCCAACACTTTAAAAAAAAACAAACATACAAATCAATGACAACCAACGTACACAAAACTAAAAAAGAAAAATTTTTCCACAAAAGGGCATCCCATCCTATCTCTCAACCAGAAGCTGCCATAAATAACCATAAACTCTCTCCTGCAACAGAGAGAGACAGAGGAAGAAGAGGAAATATCGAAGGGTCGCCGCTCGTCTTTGGACGGCCAAAGAGAGAGAGAAATCTCAGCAGCAGCGTCTCTGCTCTCTGAGCTCCAGAGAGAACCAGTTTGCTAACTGTATATACAACTCTCCCCCCCTCTCTCTCTCTCTTTTTCAAACCAAGTCTCTCTCTCTCTATCGGTTGCAGTATTATACCCTGTACCGCGAGCTCGGCCACCACACGAAAACACAGCCGAAAAATAATACGCTAAAAGGACCCTTGACCCATTTTCGCATGCAAATCGTCGCCGCCACGCACTCGCTCGATCGCGTTAATGGACGGAATATTGAGTCATGTGAAATTGTTGTTTTTTTTTATATTTTGCCGATGAGTGTTTATTGGGCGATTAAAGGAGTGACGCGACGATAAGGAGAGTTACTTAATTTTTAAGATGAAAAGTAATGGGATTGTTATTTTGAATTATCGCGCGATACATTGAATTTAAATTGCTGTGTTCGCGAGGCCGATATTGATTTTATTTGTTTCAAGAGACGAATGATATTATACGCTCGACGTCAAAATATTCTATTTCACATCGTAGAGAAAAAAAAAGGACGTCGAAATTTGAATTTCATCCATCCAAAAAAAAAACTATCAAGTTACAAAACCAGCATCCACAAAAAAAAAGAAACACTAACACGTTAAAAAAAAAAACTCGGTTAGTCGGAGATCGTCGCACACATGCGTTCGCGAGCAATAATTATCATAGGTAATTCTCGCGTCGCACTAATAAACGCGCGTATAGAGCAGCAACAAGCAGCAGCGGCTAAAAGTCCGAGAGTTGTAGGAGATAGATGCGGGGAGGTGAACGACCATATCGGGTCGTCGACCATATACGCGTTCTATTCGTTACGCACATCGCATTGGGCGCGCGCACGTTCTGGTCTAGTATTTCGCCAAGATTTTTCGCCATTTACGGCGAATCGGAAACCCTTGACCCCAAACAGATTGTGTATACGTACAATGATCGCGTCAAAAGGGAAATTGAGTTTACGCTGAATCATTTAATACCAAGCTGTTAAATTAAGAATCGAGTGCTCGAGGTTACGTAAAAATAATGAAAAATATTGTTTAAGATTATAATTTACATTACGTCAGATAGCCAATTTAACACCTTTATAATTCCCAGAGACTTAACCGAGTAACTTCATTTCCGCGAAGCGATAACTGTCCTTGGGCATAAATTACGGGACCGTAAAAAAGATGATTCAGGTCTTCGAGAAAATTAAGAACGATCGTTATTCTTTTTTTTTTTTTGTTCCTTCGCGGCGCGCGCTCGCGACTTCCGCTTGAAAAACAGATTTCACAGCGAGGCTTTGCAGTTAATTAACTTAATTCAACTTCGAAAAGTTTCGAAATCTATGTGAAACTTACAACTTTATTTGAACAAACAGAGTCGAAATGTAAATTCGTGTGCATCGGGTGTACAAAAGAACGAAATCAACCGTAACGCACCACATTCCATAAAGTCATTCCCCCTCACCGAATCATCAACCAAACAAAAAAAAAACTTCCTGGTCTCTATTGTGTTCTCCACCTGTGTACATGTATGTATATCGGAAGCAAGTTCCGCTTGTGTGACACGCATGGGCGCGGGCATACTATACGGAAAAATGCCGCGAGAGCTGCCTCATTGTGGAAGGGAAATTGCCGCGTTGATGGCGATCGGTATGCGCTGATTGTTCAGCCTCTGCGTGCGATGTCAAAAGCCAAAAATTTTTGGTATTTCCGAAAGTACGGATAATGTATGTGGAATGTTTTGGCTGTGGAATGCTGATTGACAAGTGGCTCGAATGTGTGCATTTTCACCGAGTTTCTAATTGCATAGTGCTGCTTTTGAAAAGTAGTTTTAAAAAAAAGTAATGATAATAATAATCGTTTCACTTATATTGCTCTCAGCGTAAATATTACGCTTGATGATTGATCGAGTGAAAGTGCGCGAGTAGGTTTTTCTACTTGGAATCTCAAAAATAGATAAAAAAAAAACGTAACAGAATATAAACCTACACTGGTTGAAGAATGAGAGAGAGAAAAAAAAATCGGTTGGTAATCATCATCGGCTACAGGAAAGATTAGATCATAAGATGATTTTGAGCTTAAACGCGCGAGAACTGAATGCTAATTCTCGTGATATTTCATTTCACATTTGCACACTTATTCACGATTAGATTGCTGTCTGTCATACTGCAAAAAAAAAATTTTTTTTTTTACGGTTCGAATTCATAAATAAAAAATAAAGTATTCATTCCGAATATGGACAACAAAACCAATCGGCATTTAGAGAGATATTTTAACGACGCTCATTAAAGTATTACCTCACACGCTCGACTGACGAAAAAAAAGAAGGAATTCACCTATTTCAGCAAAAATAAAAGAAAAAATTCCACTCTGTTTTGAAATTCCATCGAAGTGCAAATGCACACACGAGTGTATAAACCGCGAAAGTATATATCCGCAAAGTCGCGGGTTATGTAAAAAAAAATGAACAAGACAGTCGTTATTTTTTAAAATAAACATTCAAATGCAGCATGTGTTTCTTTTTTTTTTTCGATCACACGTTCTCTATAATATATTCGCCCGCAGCATCCTTTCACATTTCAAGGGCCTCTTAGAAACACACACACTCACACAGCGTCTCTCGTCGTCCGATTCACACTTGTATTATACTCGCACACACCACGACCAACGATGTTTAGTATGCTTACGCAATCGAACCAAAGGAATATTCACCTTTCTTTATATATTTTTTTTTCGCGTTCACAGGTAACAAACTTTATATTCGATTCGACACTCGCACCACTTTTCGATTAATAAATAAAGCAACCAAAAAAAAAAAAATCACGCAGCACAAACACACAACGCGAAGTAGTATAAAGAGGAACGAATAAGACGATCAGGTAAAGAAGGCAGCAACAACATCGCGCAAAAAGATCGGCCGCCGAACTGACACGTATGTTCTACCGGCGCTGCTTGCTTGCCTGCCTGCTGCTGCTGCTTTACTCTCTCTCGCGTTTACCACCTCCTCACCTGAAGTGATAGTAACACACAGACAGGCATAGAATGAGACAGAGAGAGGTGGACGGCGAAGTATATAAGCGCGTGGATTCTCTTACCTGGCGAGCGATGACCAAACGGAATAATTTTGAATTTAAATTGATTTTTTTTTAAGGTGGGTTCTTTGAATAATTTCATCGCAGGTGTGATTGTTTGGAAATTGATTATTGTGCTGCTGTTTTGGACGTATGGTTTCGGTTTCGAGGGGTGAAGGTATTATGATGTATATCGTTTTGGTCAGTGCCACACGGCTATGCACCGGTACTATTTTATCGACCGAGTTTGCGGTCGTGGAATAATCAACTGCGCGCTCGATCTCCTGCCACATCACTCGCGATCGCATTCGTCGTTGTTTTAATTTTTTGAATGAGTGATAAATGAATTTTTAAATTTAATTTGTGTAATTTGTAATTCAAGTTTCTGTTGCCTCTTGATTTCCAAATCAATCAAGCTTATATGGACTATATGTACATCAAGTATAACAACAATAATTTCAAATAATGCATTTTGATTTTACTTATTATCTTCTTCACCTCGATATTCAGTTTGCAATTCAAACTAGCGAGACACTGCCTAGCGGCTGTTCATCCGAACTATAGTATCCAAACACTAAGAAATTAAATTTAAAGAAAATCTCCAACTCGAATGGTCTATTATACCCCAACGCAAAACCACGCGAGTATCGCAAGAGCAAATTCAAACCTAGCTATTAATTTCAAAAATACTCATTAATTCTCCAGTTGTATTTGCAATCCTCCACATAATTTCCGTATCATTAACATTTCCACGATTGTACAATTTCACGCATCGTTATACACGGCCAATATATACTAATCGTGACTATCGAACAATAAGTTTATATATTTTTTTTTTGCAAGTACACGGCCAACTCGTGAGACAAGCACACAAAAAAAAAAGGAAAATCTTTCTTTTTTTTCGAACTTTTCGACGCGTTGTATAACTGGGCGTGCACACGAAGTTTGTATCTATATAGGTATATATCGCTTGGAAAAGTATGTCAGCCATGTGTGTGTGGGAGTGTTCAAAGTCTCAAAAGTCTATATCGTAACGTTCGTTAAAAGAAAAGTCGTGTGTCACGCTGCTGTGCCGCGCGCGTGTCTGTGCAACTTATATTCGACGACGACGACGACTACGGCGACGATGGTTAATACCGTTAAACCAGGAAAAACTATATATCGGATGCATGAATGCACTTGGGCTATCAAGGTTTACGGAACTGGATATTTTATATTAATCGTTTCGAAGCGCTGTATAATTTTTGTAGAAGAAATTAATTGAATTCGATAAATTACGTGAATTTTATCGAAGGTGAGATACGATAAACGGTATAATATATAATCTCTGACTCAAAGTACAAACATACATGCACAATGAATAATTAGTAAGTTCTGGAATAACAAACGAAAACTGTAGTAAATCCTTGGCAATCAAAGTTTAGCTAAAAGCATCGTCGTCTTCGCTCGGCGGCAAAAGAGCATCGCTCGGCTGCGCTAATTAATTAAATCGCGCGACGTACAATTGCCTCTGCGACGACGACGCCCTTCGTTCTCTTCTCGAAAGACACGAAAAGGCTGTCTCTCGCGAAAACTTTATCGTTCCAGTGCAGCAGCAGCAGCAAAGAAGAGCCCTACTACTAGCTCCTTGAAATTTAAGCGATCGAGAAGAAAAGTCATTTGCTGCCAGGCGATGTAGAGAAGGGGAAGAAGCTGGCAAGTTCCACTTTTGTACATTGTTCTCCCGAGGCAAGCACACGCCGACGGGCTATCGTCTCGATCAAACGTCTCGTCTCTTGACATTGTCAATGGAGTAATGGTTTATCAATGCCCTTGCCACACCGAACACGGTAGGTTGGACGGCTGACTTTTTGTTTTTTTTTTTAAGAAAAAATTTGCGATTTTTTTTAATAGTGATATTGGTTTTCTTTTGTATTAGTGCTATTGCATTTGTAGTTGATTAATAAGTATTATTTGTAAAAAAGTGAATATTACTGCTAATAGTTTTGATAATGGTTAAAAATATAGTAATTTCATACAGAAACCCTAATGCATAATCCCCATGAAAAAGTCAATTTTATTTAACTTTACTCAAATAATTGTAAGCATGACATCAGATATATTTTCCCAAATGGAATTTTCTGATCTACATATGCTCTCATCCCTCTTCAGTCAAAAATCAAAACTAATAGACACAATCTTATCAAAATTCATAAGTATATGTTTGAAGAAAGTGCACTTGAATATTATAGAGCAAATCACTTCAACGAAAGCAGATTATACAAACAAATAATGCACAAAACTCAACAATCTTCGTTACATCAGCTAAGATTATCAAATTCACCAACCAAAACATTATATGTAATCCCGGAAAAGTATATCAAATCCAAGGATAAAAAAAAAAAGAGAAACTTCTCTTTCATTCGCCCGCTTCACAGACGGCAGACTCAATTACACCTCGTAATTATGCACACTAAGACTTTTCCCAACCTCCTCCCTTCATTCTCTCTCCATCCAAGAACAAACGAATCAATGGAAAAAGTCACTCTCTGCTCTGACCAATTAAGCTCGTCGGAGCAAATCGCTCGAGCCATTTCTCGAGAAATGAACAGAAAGAGAAAAAAAAAAGAAATTCCATTCTCTCTCTCTCGATATTCATTCGATTGCAATATAAAAATCTACGTTACTTACCAATCTTGTTGCTGACGTTCCGTTTGAGCCGCATACATATTGTCCTCGACATGATGCACTGAAACATACAAAAAAAAAGGGAGACGCGCATTAACGAATGAATAATTTACACGTCGAGAGAAAGGACTTTGGATAGATTCCAGACTGTAATCGTCATGTGCGATACGGTCATTTGCTCGATTCTTTCTTTTTTTTTTACCCCAGCGAAAAAATCTCTGCTGGACATCGGCCAGACTTTTTTGAATTTCTAATCGTCCGAGCGCGCTTGTCCCTTTTTTCCCGAGAATATTGCCCGGCAAATTGCGAGGTGATCATCGTGGAACGTTTTATTCGAGTGGTTCAGATTTTTACGACGATTATTGTGAATTTTTGGATTTTCTTTTCGAACGATAAACGTTTGAAACTTTCAAAGTTGTGTTTCAATATACTGTCGTTTCGAAAATAATAATAAACAACGATATGAAACATTGATAAAAACACTTTAAAGTAACCCACCGCACGCGTTTCTTTTCGGCTGTACCTTAGTATAAAAGACAAATGGCTTTTCTCTCCCTTCACTTTCATAGCTTCTCGTTCATCACTCATGATTTTGTCAGAAATGCAATTTTTCCATTCCACCCTCTCCCTTACCCGCGCGGTGCAAGACACTCCGTTGAAACTTTTCCCTTCCCGCGCCGCCGCCGACAGACGGAATCAAAATTGATGCACCTCAATCCGATAAAAAAAGAATCTTACGGTAATTCGGGCGTGTGAATAATGCAAGGCTAGGCGAGGGTGAAAAGAAATTTTAAAAATACTTCGCGGGAGTGAAGTCGCGTGAAATATAATTAACGAAGGCAAAAATAAAAAGAGAAGTTTTTTTTTACATCGTATATGTGGTTTATAACTTCGTCGTGCGTCGCATTCTCGAGGGTACGTCCGTTGATCTCGAGAATCTCGTCGCTGATCTCCAAGCTGTCGGCGCTGTCCGCTGGCGAACCTACAACAGCAAATTTTCCAAGATTATAATTTACGAAGAAGAAGAAGAACAAAAAAAAAGAGACTTCGACGTCGTTTCATTTGCATATTATGCAAATCGTTCGCTTTTCGGATAGTTCATTAAATTAATTCGCCATGTGGCTTTTTGAAAGACTCTCCTCCTCAGCACGCCCGTCATTTGCAAGTCTGATATGCAATTGAAAAACTCGATGTACTTTTTTTTCTTAACTCCGAAGAGGAGATCTTTGAATTTTTAACGAAATACCAATCGAAAGTTTTGCACGAGTGCAATTAGAAGAGGTCAGAGATAGGGAGGAAAAAAAATGAGCTCACCTCAAAAAGAAAAGTTTTTTTTTTCTTCCGGAAAAAGAAAAAAAATATTCAAGCTTGCGCTCACCGATGAGAAGAGAGAGAAAGAAAAAAAGAAAGTCTCATTATTTTCACGCTCCATTCTTCTCGTGGTAAAGAACGCAAACACTCGCTAGCTCAAAGAGTAAAAGAAAAGGAAGAGAGAGGGGGAGAAGAAAAGGACCGCGAGTTGAAATAAAACGTAGCTCTCGCAGTGTGTGTGTGTGTGTGTATATGCGTGTGTGTGTGTGTGAGCGAAGAAGGCTCCTATGCTTTCGACTTATCTTAGAAATTTCCTCATTTCGCGCCGATAAAATTTTACGCAGAAGGAACATTCCCTTGCGACCGAGCAAATACTGGGACGCCAGACGGTTTGGTGGAATCTCGACGAGTTAGAAGAAAAAAGAAAGGGGAAAGAGAGAAGGAGTTTTTTTTTTAACCGAGAACTGAAATTAAGGCGAACTTTTTTAGTCGTAGAACGATTCTTACCGAATGTCAGTGAGATAAGTACGGAGAAATTATTTCAGTGCATTTTGATACTTTTTTTTTGTATTGAAATAATTTGAAGAAATTGCGTTTCAGCAAAAACCAAGTCGATCTATGAGAAAAGAACAATTTCACTGAATTCATTATATTGATTTTCAATGACTCATAGATGGCGTTTTCGCATTTACGAGATGAATGTAACAAAGTTGTCCTAAATTAATAAATCTAAACAAGGATTAGTACACCATTATTGAAGCAATAAGATAATTAAATTAAACTCAGTAATCTTTCATAATCCATATCTTTAAAACTCAATTAAATTTGAAAGATCAATAAAACACATCGACAAATAGAAAATTTTTCAAGACTTCGCACAAAAATACCGATAGTTCATAAGCCTGTCGTCCTAAATAGCTGGGAAGCTCGAAAGCTCGGGTCAGCTCAGTGAGCTTCGAGCTACTGCTGCTTCTGGTCCGCGCAAGCTCAGGTCGTGTTTTTACCATTGAGCCCGATCGTACTTTTCTAAAAAGCCTTTGCGGAAGCCCTAATATAGATCAAAGTGAACTGTTATAAATTTAATTTTTTTTTTCGCAGTTGTGCATTGGAATTTAATCTGTTTATTGGATTCGATTCAAAATATTTTATCTTGACGAGACTTTATGTAACTACAAATAAAGTTTTATAACTATGTTTAAGCTCAAACTACCGTCAAATAATAATCTTTCGAAGCACATCATAATATACCACACGGAGATACTAAAACGAAGTAATAAACCCATTCATCATATCCAATACACTTAAAACACAAGAAGAAGAAAAAGAAAAAAACGGTGAATTCAATGTTCGAACTTTGCTGCAACGCTCATAAAGTGATATATATACCAGCTCGTCGTAAATCCAAAAAAAAGGAAAAACGGCCAACAAGGTCTCTCGCGAAGAGATAAGGGTCATGAAAAGCCAAGCCGCAGTAGTAACTCCGCACGCTATGGTCAGACACACTGCTGCCTATAGGAGCGCGTAAAGCCACAAAACCAGCGAGCGAGCGAGCGAATACAATCGCACGACGAGCGCTTCCAAGCCACCTTTTTGATGGTGTAATTGCCTTGGGTGAGCCACACTGTATTATCCAGCTCGATTTGTTCGTTTGAGTGTTTGATATATGTTTTTTTTCTCTTTTATAGTATGAGTACTACGACAAGGGATAAAACAATCGAACAGAAAGATAAAAAAAATTTCATATTTCTCGAAAGCACCTCGAAAAAAAAAACAAACAAACAAAGGTTTCGTCGATGTTTTTCAAACGGTCTTTCGAATGAATGGACAAAAGTTGAAACGCTTTTAAGTGAATTGTGGAGAAGGCAGCATTGTTTCCTTTTAAACGCAGCACTTACAATTTTACAAAAGTTCGAGTTTACTCAACTCTCGCTCGGCGCGCTTTTTTTCCGAAACAATAACTGCATTTACGCTTTTCAGATAACGTAATCCTCTCGAAACAACGCGCGAAGATGTTTACCAAACGATAAAAATACTAAATGAAAACAAGTGTGTGTATTAATTAACGAAAAAAAAACAAAGAAAAGAAATTCTTCCGTAGAATTTCTCGTCGCCTACAGTAGCCTATCAGCAAACATCAGCAGTATAGCATGTCTCTCGACGCAGAGCGGCGATTAAAAAAAAAAAGCTGCAGCGGTGGCAAGGGGGAGTCCGGAGTGCAGTGCAGTGTGTATATCTGAGAGAAGAGAGAAAGAAGAAGAGAAAAAAAAATGGGGTCTAGGTTTCGTTACTCTCTAGAAGGGACTGTGCGACGACGACGACGACGACGACGACGACGAGGAGGAGAAAAGAAAAGAGGCCAGTAGTAAAAAGGAGAGGAAGGGTGCGAGCTCTCAATACGCCTCGCCTACTCGGCACTAATCTTCAAAGGGGATATAGCTTGCAACTCACGTGTTTGCGAGGATTATTCTTTTTTTTTCTCCCACCCTCTCGAAAATTTTGCACCTTTTTTTTCGTACGTGGGTGCCTGCATTTATCTCGAGAGAGAAAGAAAGTAAGCGAGATAAAAGACCTACTTATGTGATATTCATTCGATCCTAAAAATAGTATTCTGCCAGAGCGAGACCTTCGATTATCACCGCGACGTATTATATATCTTTAGAGCTTTTCAAGCAAAGCGCGGTCGTTCGGTGGGAGTTGCAGATGATACACAATAATCATAATCAATTGCTTCTCTCTTTTCTTTTTCGTCGAGGTAATTGAAAGTTTGATTGCGAAGATGCAATTTTGCAATTCATAAGCGTAAATTATGTTTGCCTATTAAAAGCAGAGCTTTCGAGTTGACTTAAGCTCTGGATGCCGTCAAACGCTTTAAGAACCTCGAGAGTAACATTTACTTTGAACACCTAAGGGAATTTGATA
Organism: Galeopsomyia nigrocyanea; assembly: GCA_035047105.1. Lineage (NCBI taxonomy): Eukaryota > Metazoa > Arthropoda > Insecta > Hymenoptera > Eulophidae > Galeopsomyia > Galeopsomyia nigrocyanea. The sequence continues at coordinate 38,296 of JAWWMK010050265.1, read as the reverse complement.
GTCAATAAAGTGGCTATATGTTTTCATCGAGCGATCTTAATATGCCGCCACGCGCCACAGCGACGAGTGAACTTTCAAGTTATTAGTCTTCCGTCAATATATTAATGAGTACGAGGTCGATTCTCTCTGCCTCTCCCATGTCTCTCGACTATGGCTAAACAATTATATTATGATTACGTTAACCTATTTACACGCTTCGCTGAGTTTTTTTGTCGTGTGATAGAGAGAATTGAATGAGAGAGTCGTGTGGCTGTTGTGTTGCTAAAAATTTAAAAAAAAAAAAAAAAAGGAAACAAAATAATAGTTCAGCGACGAGAGGAGAGAGTCAAGTTTAGATCTCGATTGAGGCGTTAATTTTTAATTGTCGCCAAGTTTTAAATAGGCCAAACATATTAAATTAATAAACTCGGCGTACGTGGCTTTCGAAACTTTGTGACGGGGAAAGGGTGGAATAAAAAAGAAATATTCTAAATTAAATAAAAGTTTCAACGGACGACAGGTTAACTCGCTCACAGTGCCTCGACAAGGAAAAAATACGAAATAAAATAAAAATGACTTTGAGCTTGAAAAAAAAGAGAGGAATTACAATTAAACTACGCTAGTACTTGGAGTACTAGTGAAATAATAAATTTGATTTTTCAAGGGCGAAAAATTTTTTTTGAATAAATTTCAAATTTCCCACTCAATGACTTATTTCGAGTTGTAACAGTTTTTAAATTGTACTTTATGGACAAAATAATAATGATTCAACTACTCGTACGTATATCCATCTACCGAAGTGAGTAGGAATAAAATCTTCTTTCAGAAACAATGGGTATCAGAAATGATGCTAACTATGTATAAATCAAACTACGACTTGCAAAAATTTATAAATATTATTCAGCTATAAAAAAAATAATTTCGACTAAATTCAAGTTATAAAATTTTAACTAACATTAATTCCATATTGTAATAATTTGACAAAAAAGAGTGTCTAAGTATCAATATTCTCGACAAAAGCATTCAATCCTCAATCGAGAACAGCTTTGAAAAAGAAAAGAAAAATCACGTGTCAATCAAGTCGTCGAACCTGCAGCTATAGAAATCGGAAGACATTCTCTCTCTTTCTCGGGCAGATGAAGTTTTAATTACTATGGGCCGAGGCGTCGAACGCGCATCGCTAAGGAAATCCTTCGAATAACGAGTCGTCGACGCGAACAATACGCCCCGCGACTTTTTTCATCTTTTCCTTCTCTCATCACCGTCGTCGTCGTCGTCGTCGCCGTTAGGAGGTAGAGAAAAGGAGAGTTTAATGATATCCTCGGAGAGGAAGAAATCACTTTGGAGATTTCCGCGGGAATGGCTTTAATCGCGCGACTGATAAGTTTCTGCATAAGTCATCGTATATTTGAGCGAAGTCTGCCTGCTGCCTGCTGCCGTTGAAAAGCCCGTTAATATTTCTACGAGTGGGGACTTTTTGATTGGCATTGATTGCGACGCGAGACGAGTTATAAATTTTACTTTTGAAAATTGAAGAAAAATTCGACGCGGTTGTCGAAAGTTCCAGTGGATTTTATCTTGACAAATTTTTTTCCTTTTTTTTTTCAAGATATATAAAGGAATCTTAGTACACTCTACTTTTACTTCTTGCGCTTCGTCAAACATGTCGATAGTAAGAAAAAAAAAGAAATAGACTCACCGTACAGCTTCATCTTGCCGCTGACGTTCATAAGAACGATAATGTAGCCGCTGAGGTCCATTGCTGGATCGCTGGCTTGTCGTCGCATCTTGACGACCGCGCGCTCGGCCGAATTGAAGAAAAAAAAACAAGACCGAGTCGTCAGTGCTCGACTTCCGTCATCATCTCCGTCGCCTCATATTTTTTTTTGTTCTTATTTGTCCGTTTCTCAGCACTCTCACACTTTCTTTTTCCCCGAGATTCTCGATTGAAAACGCACTTTTTTTTTGTTGGTTGTTTTTGGTGGGGCCGGGCCGCCCACTCAAGGGCCCGACTTTGTCGTTCTACATTTTTCGCCGATAATGTCTCTGGTCTAGTGCGAGAATTGCAACTGGAATCCCGGCGACCAGTCGATTATTGTCCGCCACGACGTCGGCCAGGCACGAACGCGTGGCGGGTATTCTGGGGGTCTGGGGCTGATCGATTCCATTACTGTTATCGGCCTGCAACAGAACAACATTTTTATTGAGTATGTTAAATATCCAAAAAATATAAATATTTTTTTTTTCGAGTTATAAAAATAAACTTTGAACTTCAACCCATCAATTACTTTCAGTTGGTTTTCAAAATACAATTTCCAAAAAAAAAAAAAAAACGAAAAAAAAAAAGCTTTTTCCACGTTTTACGAGAAAAAAAAACGGTATCGAACATCGCAATGAAATTGAAAAAAGCTTTTTTCGCGTATCGATAATATTCATCAAAAAAAAAACCCTGCGAACCAATACTCGCAGCAATGCAGCGGTCCGGGTGATTCATGTCCGACTCGTAAAAAAAGATTTATTCATATTTATTTCAACCCCATTTTTTTTCTTTCAAAATATATTTCGTGATTTATAGACACATGGCGTGAGAGAAAAAAAATCCTCAGTTGTCACACAGCCACTTTCAACCTCAAAGATTAAATCAACGGGCAAAAGTGAATAAAGCGTGTTTGCATTGATATTATCAAGATTATTAAGCAACGCAGTGTGTCTTAACTCGGGGGTTCGGTTTATATACTCTCGCTGTCTCCTCCAGCTAATGCGAGCAAAATTCATTTCACAGGCGCCAAGAATCCGCCTTAATTAAACTAAGTCTTTGGTCTTAATCTGGCAAAAGGTAAAATCGCATTAGCACTATTAAAATTCCTCTCAAAGATTTAGACGGATCAAGTATATTATACATCAATCTCCTTAGCGCGTCATCACTCCCGACACACGTACGTACACTTCAAAAAAAAAATTAAAATAGTTTCAAGTATAATCCGTCTCGAGAATTCTCAGTGAAAGGAGCCCAAGCTACGATCAGACTATATACAACAATACTCGCGCGGAGAATTTGGTCGAGCGCGCGACAATGGAGTGAAATCGATTTAATTCGATAACGAAAAATAAAGCTCTCGTCGTCGTCGTCGAGGAGAGAGAGAGAAACTTGCTATGAGAGATAATCTATAATAAAATTTTCTCTCCATAGAGAGCACTGGTAAGCAAGAAAGAGATCCTTTATCTACTAGAGTCGAGTAAAGTATATAGTATATAGTATCAGGTGGCCTCAGTCAGAGATACGCGCCGTATCCGATCATGTAACTTTTTGTATTGTGAGCAATGGAGGGTTAATTGAATTTGAAAGCATCCTGCGGGTTATTGTTTCCCCCCAACCCCTCTCTCTCTCTCTCCTTTCCCTCCACTCTATTCTAAGGCTCTGATATAATTCAATAGTGCAATTTATAAGTTTTAATTGACGCCGGCAATGTCTTAATCGTCTTTGGTCGTTTGATAATTAAAGCGATTTTACTTTATTGTTTTCACTGTCAACTTCGTTACGAAGAAGAGAAAAAAAAAACAGTTCGGCTTAACGAATTTAATTTCACCGAGCCTCTTTTTTTTCGGGGTGGCAAATATCTAAATTGGAAATTATATCTAAATTAAAAATCTTGCGAAAACACAACGAGGCAAAACTTGCAATATGCAGTGGTGCGCTTGCAAAGCTTCTATCTCTCGCTCTTGTTTCTCTCTCTCGCTTCGTTGTCGTGTAATGGATGAGAGACTCGTTTCAGTGGGCATTAATTACTTTGAAGCTTTTGTAAAATTCACGCGAAAACACGTAGGGCTCTATCGTAGACCCAATGTTAGATTCGTTTTTCTACAGATAAATAAACATTCGTTCCGTACTTCAGATTCGCGCAAAAAAATAAATTAATAAATTTTTAATTAACTTTTGATCGACTATCCGTATAGTTTACTTTAACCTCAAAGAAGAAATATAACTATTCCATAACATTCTCCAGTCGGAATTAACTAGTTCTAAACGAATGTAAGTTTGTGTAATCCTCGCACAACACACATACACACGGAATAATTTTCGCCTTGACGACGACACACGCAGTGTCTGCAATTCCCCGATTGTTTATTCAGCATCAGAGAGAGAGAGAGTCGAAAGAGAGAAGTACACTTCGCACAACTTCAGCTGAGCAGAAGCAGCAGCAGCAAAAACACACGAGAATCCTTATCAGATCGATACACGCATAAAAAAAGCTCTGACTCACGTGAGAGAGGGAGAGCACAGAGCGAGAGCCTGGGAAATTTAGACTGTACCACCAGTGCAAGTCAGTGTGCGTGTGTTTGTGTGTATGTGTGCGCGAACAAACAAGCAAGCATGCAGCAAAACTGAGAAAAGGAAAAAAAATATGATTTTCCCCCGCGAAAGCTCGCGCAGAGAGTGGCGCTCGAGCGCGCGCGACATGAGAAAACCCACACCCTGTTTTCTCGCTGATCAAGGTTGCTGTTGCTACTGCTGCATCCTGGCGCAAAATCGAATATGCAAACACTTGGGTGTGACTTACTTGATCGAAAAAATAACCCCTTGGTTTCCTTCAGCTTCCTTTTTTTTTTTTATTTTCTTGTTTTTTTTTTATTTCGAGGTTACGCGCGCGAGACACGACTCGATCGTGAGAAAATTACGGATAGGAATATTTTTTTTTTCTTCTTCTCGTTTTGGCTTTCACGACTGTATTGTTGTTGGGAATAGGACGACGCGCCGCGACATGTCCGCGCGGACACTCACACACTCGTCGACTAAAAACGGGGAGGTTCGGCCGAGTCCGCGATGATGCTGCTCCCTCAGCTGGGGAGCTGCGCTGGAGAGATGAAAAATCCCTGATGTAGTTTACCTATCACCCTACAGACGCGAAGCTGCGAGGGGTAGATTACGTCTGTATACGGATGCTGCGCGCGAGATGCTGGAGGGTTGAATTGTAGAGATGGAGCTTGCGCTCTGCGATTTTGAATTTTTAAGGCGCGAGATGTTTTGTGGGATTTTTTTAAATATTTTTGTTTTGTGGATGGATGAAAACTATTATGGAGTTTGAGAAATGAAAAATTATTCTGAAAACTAAATTGTATATTTTTTATGTATGATCCAAGTGACAAATGTGGCTTAAAATACTTGCGATTCGTTGTGTTGAATACATCATATCTGTTAAAGTTATCTCCACTAAAATAATTAAAAAGAAATAACCATGAATTAAACAAAATTTTATTAACAGTTGATATAGTGGAATCGAATTTTCAGACTCCAAAGCTTCTTCCTATCTACAAAAATATCCAAAAATTCTCATCCACAACCAAACCAAAAAATTGAATATTCAACTACACAAGAATAAAAAAAAATCGGTAAACCAGAAAACTTTATTCTCTATATCCAGACGGCATTAAATTCCATCCCCCATATTCAACGTAAAATACCTCGCAGGAAAACGTTATAGAGGCTTGCGCGAGGTCGAGTCAAGGCGCGCATGCACAGGAGGAGCACATCGCGACATTCTGATACATATACACACACAAACACACACCTATATAACTTGGTCGGAGCCTGTGTGTGCCGGCGTGGCCGAGAGAAAGATCCTCTCTCTCTCTGGGCTACGGAGCGGAGATCAATATAGGGGATGCTGTGTGCGCGCGCTCTCGTCTCGATTTTATGTTCGTTATTCGCTCTATACGTGACTCTTGCACAAGCAGCTGCTGCTACTGCTGCAGGATATGCTTTTTACGTTAAAGTTTTGTATGCTAACTATATGCTTTCTGCTTTATACTTTCAGAAACACGCGAGAAATATATTATCGAAAAAATTTTGAAATTTTACTCTTCTTTCGTATATTTTTGTTTTATTTGTTTATGGAAATTTTTGTTTGTGTTTTCTTGTTTTCTTTCTATTTTTCTTTGGTGGGATGGAAAATTTTTTTTATTTTGGATGTGGATATTTTTGGTAGATGATGTGTTGGGAAAGAGAGAGATGCATAAAATGAGAGAGGAGAGGTGAAGACGCTAATGACGAGGGCGTACTTGAACAACCTCCCTTCATAATTGACAGCACTTGAGACACTAAAGTCCAGTTTTTTTTTTTACACGACAAAACAGCGGCTTCTTTATTGTTACTTGTTGCTCGGGCTTAACGACCAGACAATCTTTCTAATTAAGCCCTCGGGCACATTTCTTTATTGCCAACGAAGTTTGAGTTTTCCTTTTTTTTTTCTTTCAAATTTGATCGACGGAAGCACTTGCAAGCACCGTTGCGATGATGCTGCTTTTTGTGTACAGAATTATTGACGTTTTAAAGATCGGTATTTTTTTTCGTTTTGAGTTATTTTGTTGTTGTTGAAGTATCTTCGTAAATTTATAATTTATTTTATCGATATAAGTATTTTACATATTCCCAGATGTTTCAATTTTTATTTCATTAAAAACACTTCTAAGCAAGAGAAAATTACATTTACATTTATTTTCCAAATAAGCGTAACATAAAAAATTAAAAAAAGTTCGATAATAGGAGCTTTTACAGAACAAATTTGAATCTGCAATTCCAGCGCGTTCCTCGTCTATTCCGCGAGTTCCTTTGATCGATAGAAGCTCCACTTTCGGTGTTCCTTTACACAAGATAATGGCGCCTAAACACTAGTCAGCTGAGACGATTCTTACAGGATGTTTTTTGTTTACGTGTAATAAAATCGATGAATTTCTATAAGTGAAAACACATATTTACGAAAGACTGAATAGATCTCGTAAGTTTTTATGTAATATATAATAATTGATAAGTATTACGTGCTGAATGATCGTGAATTAGTACTTGTGTTTATGTGGGTTTGCAGTACTTTCTAGATCTTTTAGCCAATTCCGGCCGGTATTTTGTCAATTTATTTATAACATGAATAAATTGACATCGTGATAAATAAGTACTGTGAAAAAAGTAATTAATATCTCGTTTTTGTCAATGAATTTATTTTCAAAGTTTAACATGATACTCTTTTTGGAATGTAAAATAACCAAATTATAAGCTTATGATAGAATAATTTAAAAATAAATTCTATCATCTCTAGTTAAAAATTAAAAAAATCTTTTTTATTTAGATTAGCAATATGGTGAAAATTGCTCTTCAACTGAAAGCCAACCTGGAGAACGTAGAAAGCCTAACTCCATCGCCCAACCCAGACTTCCGTTGGTATATGAAATTTGCCTGCAACAATTGTGGAGAAGTGTCGTCAAAATGGAACTACGCATCCTTGTCAGAAGAGACTCCAGCAGTTAGAGGTAGCGCAGTCAATCATTTTGTCAACAAGTGCAAACTTTGTGCTCGAGAAAACTCTCTGAGCATCATACCTGAAACAATTGCTGGCATCACAGCTGATTCTTGCACCCAATTCAAAACTGTTGTGGTATTGGACTGCAGAGGCCTGGAGCCCAAAGAATTTTCAGCCAGAGAGGGTTGGATTGTTAAAGCTGCTGATGATGGGAAAACCTTTAACGATGTAGACCTTAGCGAGGGAGAGTGGGCTGACTATTGTGATAAAACGAACCAACCTGTTGGTGTTTACGAAATACAGCACAACTTTCTGAGGGTTAAATAGATTAGAATATTATGTATTTACATATTATATGTTGCACAGAATATACACATTTTTATACTTGATTAAGAAAAAAAGATAGTTCATTTGTGATTGTGTGTGCAGGGAAGCCAAAGAATTGTTTTTTAATGGGTATAATAAGAAAACGTTTATTATTGTATTGTAGAACAATCTATAAGTAATCTTATTGCACGTTATAAAATTGCGTCGCGTTTTTTTTTATCCTACGCTGCCGCGCCACATAGTTTAAAGTGAGTATGAAAGTTTTGCCGCAAAAAACTTGCGCAGTCTGGGTCCACCAATTTTTCAGGCTTTGATGAAGACGCGTCTCAAAAAACTCTGTACGAGAATATTACTACGAAAATCGGCATTTAAAACCTCATTTAAAAACACCAGCGGAGAAAAGTCTTCAAACACTATCTAAAATCTTCTTTGAAATGTTTAGTGGAGTATCTTCTTTTTTTTTCCCTATAATTTGGAAAATCGAACGATCCTACAATTTCTAACTCGTGTTTTCTCTATAGTAAGTTTTTTTTTCATGGTTATTAGTTAAGATTCCTACGATGCTATGTAATAGTTTTTTTTTTTTGTTGGATATGTATATTTTGTATATAACGTACTAACCTACCGATAAAATATTTTATATTTAGTCGTACAGTTTAATAATCGTTTGGGATCTATCAAAAACGTAAAATTTGCTTTTCTCTGCTGACATCGCAAAAAAGAAAACTCACAACTTTCAGTGTTCAAGTCTTAGGAAAAAATTTTCCAATTTTTAGAGACGATAAAAAATGCGTCTTTGCAACAATCTAATATTACGAATTTTAAAAATCTACCTTTTCATTAGAAAAACAAAGAGCTTGCTTATCATTGATCGAACCTTCGTTTCACCTTGTACTTAAGATTAATACTAGTGAACACGTCTAATCTAATATTGGTCGCATCTAATTCAATCAGACCGCGAGCCTGCGTCGCATATCCGCTCGATCGATATAATACCGTATCGAGTACAATGGATAATCAATTAAAATCTATATATCCGACTATTATTAGTGTGTTTTATGCAGGGACGGAAACGGAATGATATTATAATAAAGTATCGACTGACATTACGTTAGAGGAAGAAAAATATTAATATCGATAGCACCGTAATTAATATTCCAATTGGTATCACAACAAATCGAGGATTGGCTGATTATTATTTTTTTTTTTTCAATTATACACCCATAATAATAGATGCGTCGACCCTAACACTACTAAACACTACATAGGTAATTCGCGAAACGTACAAATAAGGTTCGATCAATTCTCGAAAAAACGTAAAATTTTCGTACAGAGTCGTATTATAACGCCGTCGAGCACTCGCACACGCACGAATGACAAGAGATCGTCATCATCATCATCACACACAAGTTTATATATAAAATAGCTCCAAGGCAGCCTATGTAGGAAGAGAAGTGACTAAGGAAGTGACGATAGTAGTTTCATTCTTTTTTTTTCTATATTTGTTAGGTGGTCGTTCGCTCGCGGAAGACGATGCTGCTCTTTTCTTTTTATTTTATCTCTTTTCTTTAGAGTGGCCGCAGGCAATTCAGCTTCAACGCCGCCGACTGATCCTCCAAGCTTTGCTTCAGGCTCTGCAACGTTTCCAATAGCATCTGCTTGCGAAGCTGCGAGTACGAAGAGGCTGCCGAGGACGATTGCAGCTGTAAAAGAGAATCGTTGCGTTTATTATTTTTTTGTTTCGTTATATATTTTTTTTTCTTCTTTTGAAGATATATCTTTGTTTCAACCTGTGGTTGGTCGTGAGCGCAATCGGTATCGGAATTGCGCAGCCAAGTGTTGCTGGCAGCTTGATGTTGCAGCAGCAGCCGGCTGCTACTGTCCTGACCCTCGTATACTTTGCGTTTGAGTGGCTCGCTCTGCGGGCACGAGTAATGCTCCGATTCATCGCTCGGAGCTTTCAACGGAATAGTAGTTGGCTTTGCACTCGTGTCGATTGATCTGCTCGAACGTTAAAGCCGCGGGTTTATTTATTTTTTCATCGCTTTTGAATACGAGGATAGTTGGAGGGTTTTGTTTGAGTTACTTACGGGAATAGTGTGGGATTATCTTCTGTGGTTTGGGTTTGCGTTGAAACCACTGACTGCACTATCGGCTCGATCATCTTTTTTTGTTGCTGAAAAATTGTAAAAACCAATTTTAACAACGAATCGAGAATTTTTATTTACTTTGTTGAAAGAATTATTACCTGCTGCAACAATCTCTTTGGGCTCGAGTGATCCAGCAAATCCTTGATACTTCCACACGACAATTCCGGCTGTGAATTTCGACTCTTCGACAGTGCCAATTCGATATTCAATTCGGCGTTCTTGATAAGCTCGACACGTTTGTTAGGCGCAATGGTGCAGTTCTGTTGCTGCTGATACAGCATTCGTGGAAAACGCGAAGGTGAATTGTCCGCGGCTACCGAAGCCGTTGAACCGCGACGGCTATTGTTTGTCGACGACGACTCGTCGCGATGCTGCAGCTGCTGCTGAACGTTGATTAACATTCGTTCGGCTTCCATTATCAGCTGCTCGTACTTCAGATCCGCCTCTTTGTCCGCCTCAATTAACGCCAGTTCCGAGGCCGACATGTTTTTCATCGAACTTGTGGATTCCTAAAAAAAAAAAATAGAAGTTTGGGATTAGATAATGTTTTTTGAATTTTCCCGCGATGGCGCTGCAAGCTCGTGTGTGGAGGTCGAACTAACGAGCTTGCAGGTTTCTGATTTACCGGCGGTGAAAGGCACCTTAATGTTATCACGTGGAAAATCAATATTGTTACGTGGAAATTTTTTATTTGTAAAATGGAAATCCTCGTTGATAATTTTTATTAATTCTGGCGTCAAAGATCTCTGATTTTAGTAAAAAATTTTCATGTTTTTCAGAAAATTGGGGGAATTGAGCTGATGCTCGATTTTTATTTAACTATAACTTTTGCAGTAGTATTGGCCCATTAGCTCAGTTGGTTAGAGCGTCGTGCTAATAACGCGAAGGTCGCGGGTTCGATCCCCTCATGGGCCACATTTTTTTTGAATTTTTTACCAAATTTAAGCTCTTTTTGACTCTCGAGAGTTTTGACCCACACGTAGCGCTCGTCGATTTGAGTCTGGCTGAATTGCAATGAATGCTATAGAAGCTGCAAGTTTCGCGCAGCTTTTTTGCAAAAATAATTTATTCACTAATTTTAAAATTTTACCAGTGAAACCTTTCAGTTGAACTATTTTTATGTGTATTTGATAAAACGAACTATCAACGATATTCAAAACATTTTTTTCAACTTATACTATGCTTTGGCAATGTGTAACTAACAAAATTTACTGCCCAATTGTCAATGTTGAAAGAGATAATGAACTTTTTAATTAAAAAGCCATTTTTCGTATTTTTTGAAATTAAATTTTTTTATCGATCAAATCATCCGTATTTTGTAAGTTTAGCCAACAAATATAGACGCTAAGCGTCTATATTCGTTGGTTTAGCATAGATATTTTCCAACACAGAATTAAATACTCAAAATAGATTCAAATGGAAAATCGATTCCCTAGGCAAACCAACCCAAATGTATGGCATCAAATTGAACTAGAGTATTCTACATGAATCAAGAAAATCTGCCCCATCTAGTTGATAATAAGTATTCCTAAGTCATTATAAATTACTCCATATAGATAGTATCTTCAATGAATTAAATCATATTGAAAATTTAATTTGTGCGCTTAACAATCGCATTCTAGCTCTCATAATAAGCAATCCTGGAATACCTCATTTAATTTTATTACAAGTAGTTCAAAGCGAATTTCATCGCATCGAGCTCTCCAAATACGCCAAGAATTTCCTAATTGAACGTCGAGCCATGAATCAACTCAAAGTAAACAAAATTCCTAAAAAAAATCAATATTAAAATTGGCCAAACTCACCGCAGGATAAACCTGTCGATTGAACCTCAACGGCGACAATATTGGTGGTCTCGGGCTCGTTCGTCTCCTCAAGCAGATAGGCGTACCGCCGAGACTACGACTCGCAGCTGCAGGTCGCATCGCCGAGGACCAAGCACGTCTACCCCCGGCAACTGCTTCGTAACCGACGCTCGTGTTCTTCATTAACAGTCTCTCCAGCAATGCGCGCGATGTTTGCGCCGAAGTCTCGCTGTTGTTCTTCTTCAATCTGTCGCAGTCGTCATTGATTTTTTTTTTGTATTTGTCGTTTTCGTGAGAACGAGTAATGAACGAGCATCAAGATAACGGAGAATAATTTACTACGACTAATAATAATAATAGAAATTCTTGTCGAAAAATAACGTCCGAGGGCGGGGACAAACACAAAGAAGAAAAAAAAGTGCTTTCCGTGATAAATGGAAGTAGCGAGCAAGGCTTTCTTACTCACCTACGATTAAGCGCTTCTTGCAGTAATTCGACCTCCTCCCGATGTTCCCTCTCGTCCAATTCATCACCCACGCTATCGTCATTGGCACTCTCTCGACTATCCAAACTTCGTCGATGGCTACGTCGACGACTACGACGTTGCCGACTTCTTGTCGTCCTCGTTGTCGTCGTCGTCGTCGAGTCAAGTGCACGACTGCTAAGCCGATTGCGCGAAGTTGACCTGCTGCTACTTCGACTTCTTCGTCTATCACCGCCGCCGCCGCTGCTGCTGCAAGCTGCAAAGTCGAGCTGCAAGTCTAAGCTACTTGCGCTGGCGCTCGCCGACGAGAAGTTTGCCGATGAGCTGCCCCCGTTTATTGTCTCTCGAGGCTCCGATATCAGGTCGGTTTCTTTCTCGTACAAATAGTTGTCGTCGTATTTGCCCATCACCTGTATAACACATATATACATAATGTTACGTGGGTGACCGCATTTGCAAACCCTTATCGCAAGGCTTCAATGGATTGATATATTTGTTGAATTTTTGTTTGTCGAGAGATGCAAATAAATGAAAAAATGGTTGATTGGAGAACGCGTTAAAAATAGCATTTTTGTTATTTCGTTCGCTGAAGCCAATTGGCATGGAATTGATGCTGATCGCTCGACCGTATTCTCGGGTTGCTCTTTGATGGCTACTGCGACGATTTTATCTGAATTCAAACAGTCAGAGAGAGAGAGAGCGAAGAGCCGAATTACTATGTGTGAGCTCTCTATTTGGTGTGATATATAGACGGGCACTCGGCGTAACGAAAAGAGAAATTTTTTTTTATTTATTTTGAAATGGAATTGTGAAGGAGAGGATTAATTTGGAAAAATGGTTCGAAAGTTTACTGGAAAGAGGATTTTTTTTAATATGCTTGCAGTAAAGCTCTATGGAAAAACTCGTAAAGCTTTTGCGCAAGCTTCTATGCAGAGCTGAATTACTTTTTTAATGGGTAGATTTAAACTTTGAATAAATTAAAAAAAAATATTAGTTGGGGAAAAAGGGAAAATCGAGTTACACAAACAAAATTTTAAATCGCGCTAATCGATCCTAAATCCACGAAACCCAAAGGCACTCGGATCGAAAAAAAAAATACAAGTCGCGAGTCATCATCGCGTGCTCACCTCATTGAGCGTGATATCATCGCTGCTACTAGGACTACTGGGTGGCCTGTTGCTGCTGCTGTTGCTGCTACTACTGATGCTGCAACTTCGACTGCGACTGCTGCAACTGCTCGTGCTGCTGCTACGCTGCTGCTGGTGGTTTTGCTGCTGCTGCTGCTGTTGTTGCTGACGAGGATACCAGTTGACCCTATAAAGTATAAGTTGATTCTCATCGTCGTCGTCGTCGTCTTTTGTCTCTATTCATATAACTAACTGGGTTTCCAACTCGCTTGCGTTCTCTCTCTCTCGGGGGATGTATAAATTGGATTGAGACTCAATGAAGCGCGTTTGCGGCTTTCTTTGGTTTCTGTTGCACCGAGAGAGAGATGCGCCAGTTCGATTCCAAGCCGAGAGGGAAACTCTTCTTTTTATATACGAGGGTGGAAGGTGTGGCTTATCGCTTTGGCTTTTAGAGCGAGACTTTTTTTTCCATTGCAGTTCGGAGATGGGTATTATGCGTTTCTTGGAGAAGAAAAGTTTTACAGTTTCCGCTGAGCTTTTCTTTTTTTTTTCTCTCTCTCTTTGGCGGGGAAGAGAGTGTGAGAGAGGAATTGAAAAGTATCGTATGCAGAAAAAAAACGAGAGGGCTGATGGGTAATAGTGTTACGTGTGTCGAGACGAGACCAATTTTTTTTTTTTTTTGGCTGTAGCCGTGGGTTAAATTGAGCGAGTAACTGACACGTGGAAGTTTTGAAAATTGAGAGGATTCACGCTGTATATTGATAAAGTTTGGTAAAAAAGTGGATATTCCGATACATTTCAGTAGTCAAATTACCATTGTTTAAAACATTCAGTGGATTATACGACACCGGCGAGCAGTCAAATATTTTATTTCTACGTTCGGAAAGTTTACTCGCGCGCGCACTGCTCGATATCCTGAATAAGTAACTGGCTAAAGCGTCACTCAAACAAACCCTCTTCTCTCCCCTTCATCCTTTAAATTCATCCACACTGCATACATTTATTCTCGACTCGCAGTCACAGCCAGTATCGTATATAATTGGAAGGACACAGAGTAAAAATACCCTCGTTACAAAAAAAGAAAGTAAAAGTAAAAACTCTCCAAAAAAAAGTGAACATACGGGCTACGTCCAACACTGAGGCTTTCCTGTCGACAAGCGTACTCGACACCAGCATAATTCTGCTGTCTACTCCAAGGTCTTGCAGCAGCGAGGTTGTTGTTGGCAGCGGTAGTGTCATAAGTGGTACCACGCCATGGATTTGTGGTTCTCGCTCCTCCACCGTATCCCGTTGGCCGTTGCTGTTGTTGTTGCGACGACGACGTTATTGGCATCACCTGCGAGGGTCGTTAAAAGCGTTTGCCGCTCGTTAAAAACTATGCGCGGCAGTAATTGAAGTGCATTCGCGCGACGAGCGAGTTGAGAGAGAGACAAATATAGAATAATAATTGGGTTTTCGAAGCAATTTCTCCCAAAGTTATTAACCCATTTTGCTCGCGCGTGAAGATGAAATTGTGTTAAAACAGTATCGCGTTGTCTCGCGACTCGTTAAACTCATTGCACAAGAGAGACACTAGACAAGTTTAACGACTTTTGCGTGTCTCCGTGTAACGAACGATTGTATTATAACGAAATTTTTTTTTTTGCATACCTGAGTGGAAGTGGTAGCGACGAGAGGCATGCGTCTCGGTGAGAAAAGTTGCATTGGATAGCCGGAACTGTAGCAAGTGTCTTGAACGACCACGGGATAGGGTTTGCGTGGTAAGTGTCCACTTTGAATCTTCGGCGAACTGCATGCCATTGGTGGTGGTGCTGGTTTTCGCCACTGCTCGTGCTCGTAATCTGGGTAACGACGATGCACCACCGAGTATGTACCTGTATTGTTGCTGATCTGTTTGGACGAAAATATTTTTGATGAAAATATGATTATAATTGACGTTTGCTCGAAAATAACGACGCTTCTTTTTTTATTTTAAGAATAGCGCTGATTTAACGAGAAGAATCGGGCAAAAAGAAAGTGTCTGCTTTTGAAACTAACGAGACAATTATAACGACAGCAGCAAACTTCTTCTTTTCATCGGATGAATGAATTATTAATAGCAGTTACATTTCCAGCTTCGGCTTGGCGGATCGATACTATCGCCATTCCTTTATATTGTTATCCTCGCGGACGAAAAAGAGAAAGGCATCAATGCATCAAACTTTGGGGAGTTCCAATAATAATAAAAAAAAAGAAGAAAAAGAGAAAGAAACGCGGTTGCACAGAGAGAGAAGAGAAGAGTGGGAAAAAAAAAAGAATAGCTTCACTTCAATTAAGTTGAAAGTCACTTTAGTCAAGTTAGCTTGCTGCTGCTGCTGTTGGCGAAACGGGACAATGCACGCGGAGGAGAAGCCGGGGAGCGCGCAACATTATCGAACCGTAGAAAATGCACAATGGGACTTGCGAATCAGCAGTTGCACAAGAGACTCGCTGATGCAGTATTCTAGGCATTCTTGGCCCTTTGTATCGCTCTTGCAAGCTCTCTTCTCTCTCTCTTTTTTTTTTTTTTACAAATTAAGACCTCTTCCTAATTGGAAACTACGTTTACACTTCAAAGCTAACTTTTTTTTCTTTTTCAATTACATAGGAGCTACTCCCTCGTCGAAGTGGGAAGTTTTCAAGCTTTTCGCTGAACTTTAACGATGAATATTTGAAAGCATCGAACCTCGTCAAATATAATCGACGCGACGACCGTAGTAGAATGAAGAGGCGAGCCTCTGATAACTCAATCAAAGTTTTCATCGAAACGGGTCACACACACACATAGTCTATAACCACGTGTGTGTGTGTGTGTTAGAGTCGACCGCTGCAGCGGTGGCGGTCGTTTACTTGAGAGCATTAATTAGCGAATGCGTTTGATACTGGCCTCTGCTCTCTGCTATGTGTATATCAGATTTCCGAACGCGAGCTTTGAAAAGGTTTCGCTTAATAAGCCTCGGCCTGCAGGATGGTAATGCTATCATGCTGTTGGTTTTTTTTCTACTTGTTTCGAATTAAAAGTTTATTTTTTTTATTGTAACGGTGAATCTTGAAATTCGACTTTTCTTCACGAATAAAAAGCTAAAGTAGCAATACATCAATCTCCGAAACAGACACGAAAGTAGCGCTGATAGACGCACGGAAAAGCCACTTTTCTCCGCAGCGTAGTAAGTCGAATTAAAGCTCAATGGGCATCTCTTACCCTGTCAGTGTCTGGTTGGTTGATCGCCTCATTGAGTCTGCCAGCAGTGGTAGTGGAAGTAATAGTAGTTCTGCTACGTTCGGCTATGGCAACGGCGGCGGCTGCGGAGTCTACTCGGCCTCTCGAGCAGCTTCGGCTCACATCCGCAACTTGCTGGCCTCTGACGTTGATGTAGTACTCCGGGGCGTAGGTCGCGCATGGCGAGGTCCCGTCGGTCGAATAACCCGTGCTGTAAGCGCTTTCTGGAGATGAAAGATTCACCGCGCTATTTCCCTTGGCTTTTGCATTTCCAGCATTGTTCTTATTGTTTGCCTGCTGTTGCTGCGTAGTTGTTGTTGTTACTGCTGTTCTTGTGATGCAGTGCTGATGATGAGTGCAGTCAGTCTGGTACGGGCGGAAACTCGATGGCGATATTGGCAGCGTTGGAAATATCTGTGGAATGGAGGGAAATACGAGAATTTTTAATGTTTATAATTTTTTTTTTGTATTTTTTTATAAATGGAGCTTTAATATTCGATTGTTTGCAACGCTATTTATCACATCATTAAATTATGTATTAATAATAAGATACGAATGCACAATAACTTTATCATTATAATTATACTCTGAATAGCCCTTTCTTAGAAATGTTTAATTTAACGCGAGCATCACTCTTTCGGCTAATAATGCAAGTAAATACTTTAGGAGCGGTCAACAAGTATTTAGCTTTTATCATGATTTTAATTGTGAAAATTGAATAATTTGTTAATGCAAATATTTCCATAAGCTCAAATGATTGTTGGGAAAAATTATTCCCTCAGTCTGACGTTTAATTCGTAATTGTTGTCGTGATAATTGACTGACTAATGAAAAATTAATTGATTTGTCATTTTTTAATTTTAATTCACTATACGTCTTATTATTTTAATACACTTAAATAGAAGTATTTTAATAGCTGATGTTAATAGGAGTAATCTAAAAACGAAAAATGGTGCATTATCATTATGATACGATAGCATTGGGAGGTGAGACACCAATAAAAGATTGATTTGTCATTTCTAACAATAATTTTTAGTTCGCTAGACACCTTATCACTTTAAAATACTCAAATAAAAATACTTTGATAGCTGTTATCAGTACACGAGTATACCCATCTATCGTCAACAATCAAAACCAATTTGTTTCGCATTCGCGCGCGCGCGAACGATAAATCAACGGATTTGTCGCAATCCGTTTGATTTTCCAATTCGCGCATAGCTCAAGATTACGACATGTAAGCCTCCAAAAATCCACGTTTCTTATATACGGAAAACTCGCGAGCTGCCTCACGGCCAAATATATTCTAACACTTTATTCTCGACGAAATTCAAATTCTCATAAATATATAGCCGCACGAGTGCACACACCTAAGACGAGTCTAGTCTTTTGCCATGGGCATGTGTGTATAGGTAGCGAATTTCCATACGGTTACGTGCGCCGAAACACTTTGGCGCCTCGGGGAGATTTTTTTTCTCTTCCTGGCTTCTCGAAACTTTTCCGCGTGAAATTGAAAATTACACCTCCGTCGCGGATTTCTTTTATATACCCATACTACTCGTGCACTTCGAATATTACTGCTGCGGAAGCTTCCCATCGTCGACATTTTTCAATAGAGGAACAAGGAGAAAAGAAAAAAAAAAGAAAACGCTCTTTCGTCAATTGATCCTTGGACGGTTTAATAGAAAAGGCAGCTGCGCTATCAAACTGCATTGAAAAGTGAGGATCGATTGAAAAATATTGAGATCGTATCGAGTGAGAGAGAGAGTCGCAAATAAAGTCCTAGAATGCTGAGGAGGCATAAAATCTACTCCCCCATGCGAGGCACACAGCAAACATCTCCCCTGGGGGCCCAAATCTTCCACCTCCCCGATGCGCACACACATTTCAGAGACGAGGCAGCCAGATAAGCGGGACGTGAGCTAAAAAATGATGTCATCGCGTGTGCAAGCCCTTTTGTTGCGAGATTTCTGCTTTCCTTTTTTTTTCTCTCTCTCTCTCTCTCCGTTCGGCTCTTTAGTTCGCGGGATGCAACTTTTTTTTTGTTGGCTGTTTATTTAGTGGAATGAATGCCGAGAATATTATTTGAACTGTTGCATAGAATTTTTTATTTTGTTAAAATGCGTGCTGAGGTTGGTATTGTCGAGAAGCGAATTTATAGCTTTATTTGAAAACTGAAATATGCCACAAGTCACGAAAAATTGTAATGTGCAGCTTGATTTTATTTGATTGTAAACTGAAGGTTTAATAAGTCTTGTCGAAATGTTCATAACGAATAAAATAATTCTATCACGAGCAACGTTACATATTTAAAAATGAAGAGTTCTCTTTTCTTTGACAGTCTGAGTGAATGTTTTTTGGAGATAGTTGAGGTATATATTGACAAACAATTATATTTGTATTTTAGTGTTTTAGTATGTAAGCATCACACCGACGAAAATTTTTTTTCTTCTTATTTCATCTCGTTGATTTACCCAAATTCTATAGAGATACCGTAAACAAGAATTTAGAAATTAATTACGACTAAATGCAAAAAGTTTCGTTGGTATATACTCTAGTCAGTACTATTTTAGAAACGAACCTTATAGTTTATTCAATATCCCTCTTTCGGCTACAAGCAGAAGCAGATGCTTGCGAAGAATATAATTGTCAATACAACTTTATTCAGTGGAAGACTAACACATTTTATGAATTCGAATGAAATTTTTTTTTTAAATTGACTAATCAAAGGATTATTATTTGACTCTTACTGCTGCTACATTTTCTAAAAATACATATTCCGATAGAAACCATTCGGAAAAAAATTTTTTTTTTCGCAGATATTAGAGAGACATCGATTCTGCTTTTCACAGAGCGCGCCGCAGCAGTAAAAAAAAATATCAATAGCTACTTTACGAAGGCCGTGGAACCACACCGAATCGCCAAGGTATTTACGAGGCAATATAACCACGCGGAAATATTGCAACCGCACACATTTTGATCCCTTGCAGCGGCCAACGAGTTCATCGAACCGACTTTTATCCATCAGTGATTAAAGATAGAAAATCTCCAACCTCTTCAAATATACGTTCAGCGTCGACTACTTTTAAGCCGATCAGACATCATCGTTTTTTTTTTTCTTCTATTCAGCTCGCTCTTCACCGCGGCGTTAATGAGCAATGCAGAGAGCATTTCAAAGTCACACAAGTTTCGTCCCGCGGCAAAAGAGAAGAAAAAAAGAGATTTTCTAGGTCAGCTCATATATTTCTTTTTTTTTCTTCTTTATCCAGACAGAGAAAAACGCAGCACACGGCGAGTGGGGAAATATCGATTTAGCTCCTTGCCAAGGCAGTTTTCTTTTCAATTTTAATTTCAAGCTTCGCTCGCGCTATACTTCAAGCCCTATACCCCCCGTGAGTAATGCATAATGAGCGTCGCGTGCGCTCGAATTTCACGTTTCGCCTAGCGAGACTTTTCCCGAGGATATGGCACTGGGACATTTGTTACTCTGTCGTTCCGAAAGTTCTTCGAAAGACTCTTTTTTCTTCTTCTTCTTCTTCTTCTTCTTTCTTGTTCGAATGTCCGGAATGGATTTATACTGCAGCTTTGTACGCGAGATTGAAATTACGCTTATATGTGGAACATCGATCCGACGATGGTTTTAATAAAAAATGAATTTCAATATTTTACCGTTCAAACAATTTATCGAATAATGATAATAATAATAATACTGTGTAGCGCTTGGAATCATTATAATAATCATATAACACAATTTCGACGTGACGGGCCGGATAGAATATCGATATCCAATTGTTCCACTTTCGCAATTAAAAAAGACTTAAAAATGCACTCTGGCAGCGGCTAATGTAACGAAATTGTTATCGGCCCATCCTTTCGAATTCTCTCCCCGATATGCCGATAATTCAATCGGGATATCGGATTTTACCGTACGTCGCTAATAAAAAAAAAAGAAGAATTTACACCGCAGAGAAGTTGGAATATTTTGAATTTTTCTCTCTCTCACCTTTTGGAGAGCGAGATTCATGAATATTCAGCTGCGATTTTCCTTATCAAAGTTTCAGCGATAATCTTTAAGGTTATACTCGTGGCATTTCCCAAAATTTCTCCCTCGCGTCCTACAGCTTGAACATTTGAATTATTCGGCGAATATAAGTTTGCGGTTTTTATTCGTTTGCCGAAAAAAGAAGAGAGACTGGTGAGATATATATTCAAATTTTCGGCTGTACGTGTGAGGCAATAAATTTCAAAAGTTTTTTCCAACGGAGTTCTTTAACTTCGCAATTGATTTGCGAGTCGATTTGAAATTCTAATGCCTGCCTTCTTCGTTCGCTAAGAAAAAAGAAAAGGAAGAGAAGAAGCTCCGCACGGTATATAACCTTCAGTCGAGTTCATAAAGAATAGACGAGATTCAAAAAAAGACGCGACGTTTATTTACGGACTTGCAAATGCACCGCGCGAGATTTCAATAGTTCATCCACGTCACTTCGATAGAGGAGAAAAATAAATCGAGTTTCACTATTTTGTACGTCGGAATTCTTCGCGTAGTTCACAGGACGTCAGATGCGCGCAAAAATCTATCGGAATTCCAGAAAGCTCGTGTACGTCGAATTTGCAAATACCCCTCGGTAAATTCTTGACCTCCCACCTTCGCACAGCTGCTACATATTGTACTCTACATCTAATACAACTCTACGTGAAAAAGAAAAAAATCCCATCATGCACACTTAAATACGTAACACACAACTACCACACGACTAAAACAGATTAATGAAAGATAAGAAGATGAAGAAAGAAAGAGAGAAAAAAAAATAAAGCACTACCCTCGTCAGCAGGTATACAAGCGCCCTTGACACGCTCATTACCGTTGACACGCGAATAACGAGCTTAAGAATTCTCGTCACGCGCTGTTATTTGGCACTGACCGCAGTGCCAAAAAACTATAGCTAAGAAGTAGACGAAAAAAAAAAAAAAAAAAGAAGAAGGACAATTTCAAAGACAAAGACAAAAGAGTAAGAAGAAGAAGCGGCACTCACCTCGGTAAAATCACGTTCGAAGAAGAAAGCTCGAGCGGTCGGATGTTCCTGCAGCGGCGCTGTAGCTTTACGTTTCTTCCTGGTTCGCGCCAACTGCGCATCCAGCCAACTTCGTATTTTCGCCCCGAACATTTCTTTCTCTCTCTTTTTTTTTTCTCTATCCGTCGTCTATCCAAAGTCCTTTAGGCATCTGCAGTTCGTTCGATGGTGTCTTTTTTTTTTTATTCGTCTCATGCTTTTTTTTTTATCGCTTTTGGCAGGTAATTCGCAGACAGTACACGTAAGATTCGATTATCAATTTTCCGGCGATATCTCGTTGAAAATACACGATGCTCGAGGTATTATATATCAAAGCTTTAGGTATGAAAAGGGGAGGAGTTCATTTCCGAATGCGTAATGTATGCGAATTACCCGCGTGCAATGCGCCCCACGCTCACGACTCTATAGCCTATACTAATCCGGGTAAAGCGCGCGGATATACGGCGAGATTCTATTGTATGACTAGAGCTCTATGAATTGAAAGTTTCGCTATATATAATACCTTATGTATATACTATGTGACTAATTTCGCTCTTAATTGCGTTTATCTTATGGAATTCACAATTATTTAAATCTATATATGTTAAAACATCAATGTTATAAGCGTACAATGTAAGCGTGTCTGACCTAAGCAACAGTTTCACTACTGAAAATATTCGAAACTCTATATTTCTCTATATTTCTTTATGATCGTTACTAAAATAAATTTGCGACGTCGTCAAATATCGACAGTTTTATAACTAAACATATTTCCCATACATCTGGCGGACGTTAATGTGCGTTTTTTGATATATCGAAATGTAATTCGCTCATGAAAGTCCAACCAGACGTATATACAACTCATAAATATAACCCATCTCTACACTATAACGACAAATTTCTCGTTGAAAGTTAAAAAAAAAGCCCTTATAGCGAGAGAAATTCTCGTATGTCGCGAAAAGCTAATCCCCCACTCTCTCTCTCTCGTCGCCGACTGACAAAAGGAGAGAGAATATCCGCGGCAAACACACTCGTGCATATACTCACGTAGAGGAGTTGTAGCCGGAGGCGGTGGTGCTGCTGGCTGCACGTCGTTAAAGGCCAGTCTTGGCCTAGCTTGTATGGACCTCCAGTTACCGCTCGACATATTGTAGCCCGTTATATTGTTGCTTGCTCGGCGGACTATACCTGCAAAGAAACATACAAAGCTTTTTAGCTTTTCTTCTACTTCTTTTTCTTCTTTTTTTTTTTTCTTTTTTGAAGTAATTAGAGTGACGAATATTCAGTGAGTAAGGTACATTTTCCTGTGGATTATGTGCAAGGATGGGTAGATATTACTTGGGGCGTAATTGTTTGGGAAAGATTTATCGCCGTTTTTTTGGCGTCGTGAAGATTTTGAACGGCGGGGTGAGATTTACGATCTCTAGCAAGCCTACAAATTTATATTAATCTCATAATTTTCAATGATTCAATGATTCAATGTGAATAAAATTTACAAAGAAAACAGCTTCACATGCGCAAGTTAATAGTAACGACAGCAAAATTTTAAACATACATTGTAACTTGATATATATATTCATCCCTCTGTTGATTTTCGCGAGAAGCACATAATGTGCGTTCAAGCGTAGTTTCGAGATTGCTTTAGACGCGCATCGATGGAAACTTTTTTTGGCGCTCGCGACGCTCTTTTTCCCTTTACTCCGCGATTGAGTTTTAAATTGTTTTCCAGGCAGCGACGAGATCATTTTTTTTTTTTTTTTTTGAAGGAACGCTCGATTGAATAAGTGACATGAAAGTTTGTTACGAGAAGTTTTTTATGTGAATAGTAATAATGTTATTGAATGGAAGATGGGTTGAAGTATGTAGTTCGATTTTGTTTTTGCTTTATAATTCATAGTTCGAACGAAACAGATGATTCGCTTCCATAACATCGATTTAATAATTAAAAACTGGTAAATGAGAATGTAAAACTGTTGAGATAATATATTCTTATCGGTAAATTTCGCTTGCGCTGGATAATTAACCCTCTATTGGATTTTTCATGAAGTGAATTGTGTGTACCGCGGAGAAGTTGAAATTGACTATCAATGAAAACTTTCTGGATTAGCTTCCAAATTGATACCACGTGTCGGGGATGAAACTTTTTTTTCCAAACTACAAAGAAGAGGAAAGTGTGAGTGAAAAACTTTTTCGGTTAATTAATAAGGGATTTTGACTACGCATATAAATTTTATAAATTCGATAATGATTTCTATGAACTTCTACATTCAACAATAAAATAAAATGAATAAAGTCGTTTAAAGATGCCTCGGCGACGAAACATTTTAAAACTGCGATCCACTATTTACGATGTGAAACACTGAATACGGAAAGCTCAAAATGCTGTGCTGGCAATACCCATACTGCTTCAGCTTTTTTTTTTTTTTTTTTGGCGGGAGTGCAATACGCGAGCGACTCCTTAATAGCGACTGCAGGAAATTCACGTGTGTGTGTGTGTGTGTGCGTACGGAGAAATTAGAATCGACAGAACTTTCTGGCAACGTATCAAAAACCCGTCTAGATTGTTTGCTAGCAACGTGAAAGCTTTCAGACAATTAAATTCTGTCCTGACTACATGTATGTGAAAGTTTTATCTGTGAACAATTTATGGATTGGAATCAAAAATATTATGTTTTTAAGATTTTAGATTAGCCAGTTATTTATTACTCACTAGCGATGCGAGAAAGGTACAAAAATTGCACAGCTTATTGATATGAATAAAAAACTCGATAAAAATACTTCAGTAATATGCTTACACGTGAATATTTTAACTGCATGCAACGCAATACAAGTATCCCTCTAATGGCCAGTAGAGAGACATTAAAATGTACACACACAAAATTAATTTTGAATATTGAAAAATAAAAATTTATTCTAAATCGCTAAATTCGGTAGTTTGTTCACACGTAAAATAGTATGACAATCAAGTAACCCTAAAAATAATTCCTCAAAATTTTTTCCAATTTTCAACTCTAATATAATCCGCACAGTTGACGCACAGTGCAGCCTCGTTTAATCCAAAAAGCCTACATACAGTCTGTCGCATTTAGAACTAACTCATACAATTGAAACTCGTTAACGTTAGCCTTCCAATTAACGAAACACCCGTGGCCGCTAATTACCCTCGCAATCATTAATTCCGGAAACAGTGTGTACGCCGATTAAGCCGTTGCAGCACAACGTTGTACACCTTAATAGCCTCATCCAATAAACATACATCTCCATTTTCCTTCGCTTTTACAGCCTAATAACAACGAGGTAAAATGAAAAAAAAAAGAAGAAAAGAGAGTACAAGCTAGCTTACGATACAAACTTCTCTGGGCGAAGGGTGGAAGAGAAAAAAAAAACTTCGACGAGACTTGTCGCGATAAATAATATCGACTCCGCGGAGCTTTCCCCGATAATTAAGCCGCGCTCCATCGAGCTGCTGCTGCTGGTACTGCTTGTTCTCTTTTACTCTAAATTCCAAAAGGCTGCGGCTGCTGCTGCTGCTATTGCACCGCGAGCAAACAGCAGTCTCTCTCTGCGCTCGCCTTTAATCACCGACGTATATACGCGCAGGCAGTAGCGTGCTAGAGAGATAGAGAGAGAGAGTTTCCGTATTTTCCGAGGTGTAATTTGAATTTTTTTTCTGCTCGGTTTTTTTTTTAGCTGCTTTATTAGCCGGTTGGATATGTATATGAGGCGGGCGATTGGGGGTAGAGAGCGTAATTGAGATAATGAGAAGATTGACATTGATGCTCGGACGCGCACGGCGTTGGACGAGCTTGCGCGAGAGCTTTTAATGTCGGGGCGAAAGTTTTGAAGTGGGAAAAAATGAGACATTAATTAGTTGGTTAGGAGATCTCAGGTTATAAAGTTTGAATAATGGATTTGAATTATTTATACTTTTTCAGGTAATTTAGAGATGGAAGAGAGGTAATTAACGATAAAAGCAAATATCCAATGTTTATCCTTAGATTATACAAACAAACACACGGACAGCTAATCACAAACTGATATATTATCGCACAATAATTATACTAATCAATTCGACGAACTCAGCATCCAATAATGCAATTAACTCGGCCAATCAGATATATCGGAACATTACTCAGCTAAAAACAAGTATATCGATGAAAAAATAGAAAAGCCGATTCATCCCCTCGACAGATCGTTTCGTAGAAAAAAATTTTTTTTTTTTTTTATTTTTGACGGGGATTCGCAAATTCATGCAAAGCATCTGCCGTATGTAAATCCTTTTATCCCGTGACTGCAAGCGACGTACTCTCTCGCACTTCAGTATAGTGGTATGTGTATGCGTGGCATTTTGTTCGTCGACTGCGTCACGTTGGTAAATCGCGTTAGCATGCAAATTTTCACATCTTCATTTATTTTGATTCTGAATACTCGAGCTACCGCGCTGCAACTGCTTGTAATTCATATTTCAATTTTACAGCTCGTGGAATATTAAACATTCCCCCGAACGTGCAAATCCGCATGATTAATTTACCGTGCAGCTTCTACCGTATAACTTTATTAATTATTTTCCAAAAAAAAAAAATAATAAATGATCGATCCATCATAGATACAAGCAGATGAAAAAAAAAGTTGTCGTAATTCAATTACAAAACTTTTTATCATGGCCGTACATTATCATTTTAAAAACTTTGTTCTCTCGCTCTCTTTTTTTTTCTACACGAGGCATTCTTCGCTCGAGAGAGAATGTAATCTCAGCCCTGACACGCCGGAAATTTTCCTCGCGGAGAAAATTCCAATACGGCCTCGATTTGCAAACTAACGAGATACTTCAGTGCCGTAATTAAAAAAAAAATTCTCTCTTTTTTTTTCTCTCACCCAGCCACCCACACAAACACAAAAAAAAAAGAAGCTACACGGTTTAACACGTTAAATTAGCACGTTAAGAAAAGAAAAAGCGCAACATTCCTCACGTACGTAACATAAAAATCACGTAAAAGCTCTCTCTTAAAAAAAAAGCACACACGCGTCGCATCCTTTAATCGCAAGCACGCCGCCGGCGTCTCTTCTCAACTCACCCTCTCTTTCCGTCTCTCTCTCCCTCAGCTTTTTTTTATATATATATAACCCCTCTTCAACAGTACTCTAATCCATCCGACGTTGTACTTTTTGCTAACTCACAACTCTTTCGTCGTCACTCGTTATACATAAACAAAACGCACAACTGAACAACACTACTGTAACACTGTGTGTGTGTATATATAAAAAAAACCCGAGAGGGAAGCGTTGTGTATAGCGGCGGCGTGGTTGGCGGCAGAATCGCGACTGCAAGGATCGAGCGTCGTCGTCGGTGTGGAGGGGTTGTGCACTACTCTCTCTCTCTCTCTGTATTCTCCCCTCTTTCGTACTTCTCTTGCCACCCGCGCCATCAATACTATTACAGAGCGGGGCGGCACGATTATACGCACTGCTATTCCCCCGTGTGCACTTGCGCACTTGCGCGCGCGCGCGCTCTTCCGATCACCACTCTCTTCTATATATTCCGAATTATTACGCCGGCATGTGCACATCGTCACATGCTGTTGTTGTTGTTGTCGTTTAATTTGACTATTTCTTTTCGACGCCACGTCTTCGTCGGCGATATTCGACGATAAAGGGATATGACAGTTTCGATGAATATATTGATGAGGGGGCTTTTTTCTTCTTCTTCTTCTTCTGTGAGGTGTTTTTTCCGATTTGTATGGCTATGCGGAGGGGTGAGGGGTGGAGAAGAAGATTAGGTGTGAGATTTTCGGATGACTCATCCGTTGAGCGAGGCCGGCAATGTTAGGAAAATCGATATGATGTAAGTCACGTTGATCGTTTATTATAACTTATACTGATAATGACAATTATTTTGTTGGGTTTAATGAAAATTATCTTCTTTTTAGAATCTTATTGTCCTTTATTATTTCGTTGGAATGGATACAAAATGTCATTTTCGCATTGTAACATAATAATTTCGTGATTACTCATCGAAAAAAAAAAAGAGGAAGGAAGAGTAAGTATGTGCCATTATAGCCATCGAGACACAATTGTTTATAACAGAGAGAGAAGTAGGTTCTGTCCATAAAGCCCGCAGTAATAAAAAATGACCATGCGTGAGCAATATAAAAGCCCGCAGGAGCGGTTTAACAAAGTTTCGCTTATAAGGGGGCGGCAACTATGAACGACGACGACGCTGGCACATCATGAAACATCGTTCGTCCCCTCTAACTCGGGCTATTAATGAAATTCCGTGACAAACTTATCCTACGGCATATCACAGAAGTCACCGTCACACCACCATAAAAAAAAATATATATATATAATGGACATTGACGCGTTCATTTATCACTTCAGCGAGTTTCGTCGCGACCTGTAAATATGCAAACAGCCAAAGAAGAAAATACAGGAAGAAGACGAGGATGGGGAATCGATGCTTTTCGTCGCGCGAAGCTTCGAAGAGGGGGGAAAATTCCAGAAGGGGGAGAGAGAGAGTGTAGGTAGTAGTCGAAGGCTCAAAGGAATGGGAAATGAAAACGGCTTTAGTGATTGGAAGCTTATCGCTGGCAAACGCGCTTGATTTATATTTTATCAATCCTTTTTATTTGGCTGATTTGACTCCCCTTCCCTCCCTTGGATGATGTGTCCATTTTTATTGCGGGCTTTTATCGACAGTAATTAATTGATTATGTGTAAGTACATTTCTTTTTGAAAAATATAGTTTCTACTTATTTGTTCGTTATTTTTTTTTTTTTTGGTCTATGAGATTAGCTTATAGGAACGTTACTACCTCGTGTCACTTGAGGTAAAATTTCAAGTCCTCAGGTGATCATTACTCAAGATATATTTTAAATTAAAATTATAAAAAAAACTTATGTGAAACTTAATTAGTGGAATGATCGTTCAACAATACATTGACCATAAATACATCGTCGTGATATAAAGCTTACCTACAGCAATAAGTTCGATACAAAAGAAATTAGAAATAATCCTTACTTAATTCTCTAAAAATTAGTAATATCAAACGAGCATGTATCGATAGTAATAATTATATAAAAAATATCTTATAAAATTCGCATTATAATCATCGCTATTACAAAATATGACTTACGATCTACAACAAACGCATCGTCGAAATTAAAAAATAAAAAATAAAATACTTGAAGTCGCCGTCAAAAGAGAGCCCTTTGTGTGTTTTCCGCATGACCTAACTGATAGTCGCGACGTTAGCCTCGGTCAAAGTGGTGGTTTCTTGGAGCGTGCCAAGATTGGCTCTCATGAGTACCTCGGCAATGACCTTCTCAGCGATGATGCTCTGCTTCCTCGACGATCTCTTGAGCTTCGTCGCCACGTAAACGCCAAATCGATCGAGATCCATGGGAAATGCCTCGTGATGCGCCCTTTTCAGTCCAACCATCGGCGGCATTTCCCTCGGGTTGCTCGTCGTCGCGTCTTTTTCCGAGCAAACCGAGCTGATTTCCACGCTGAGCATCGGTCCGGATGTACTGGTTGCCGTGGGTTCTGTCGGCGAGCAGCCACGGGACGACGACGGGGATGGCGAGAGTGGCTCGATTTTTATCGATGGTTGGGGGATGATGCTCTGCAACAAGAAAAGAAGAAAAGTTAATTTTGATAACAGGTTTTTAAACGAGAAACGCATTAGGGCGATTAAGGTGTGGTATGGTCGCGCATGACTATGTTTGTGTGTGTGTGTGTGTGTGTGTGCGTGTGTGTGTGTGTGCGTGTGTGTTTACCCCTTTGACGAACAAACGGGGACGGATGTTAATTATTGAGGGGTTGCTAATCGAGCGCGTCGTTTTATTATTCAAAGATCCGCTGCTGTTGGGCTTGTGTAAATGGAATATTTGATTTGTAGATGTAATTAGGTATAAGTCATGTGAATAAGAAGAACAGCAAAGCTAGATTAAAAAGGTCGCAAGAAGTAAACAAAATAAAAAGTCGCGAAATTGATTTTAAATAATAATTTAGATAGTTAATGTGGAAGAAAAAAATGTATGTCGAATTATGTTACCTAATATCAAGACATAAGTTAAACATTATAAATTGAGAGAATAACGAAAAAAATGTCAGCATATAAAGGATTTATGCATTCACGTTTGATATTTTAAATTCAAATAGTTGGACACCGTAGTCCCTCTATCGACAATAATAAATATTATTTTATAAGCATCAAAATAATGAAATAATATTTTATGAATCTTTTTTACACAATTTCAGCAAATTACATAGTCTAAAGGAAATCTAATCTACTCACGTATTGCAAAGGAAAAACCAACTTTCAACACTTCTTCCGGCGAAAGGAAACTCAATTATTAACTAACCAAAGAAAATTTATTTTCATTTAAAACAAAATAATAAAAATCTAACGTTTTATTGTTCCGCTAAACGAAAAAAAAAATGTAGTAAGTATTTTAAAAATAATAAAAGTATGTTCACGAGCCGATAAAAAGAAAAATAAAGTAAGTATATAACAGTCAGTACGTAGTTGCTCATACGATATTAAAGTTTCGAGTGAGGCTTGTTAGTGGAGAGAGAGAGAGCTAGCGAGCAAACTAGGACGTATACCATGGGACGTTTAAAACTGTACATTTTTGCACGTTTTCCACGAAAGCGAGCAAGCACAAACGATATTTTTCTCCCCCTCGTTTCGCCCTACCGAAGTTTTTGTCCATAGAATTTATTTCGTGCGCGTGACACAGTTAACGAATTTCTCGTTTTTGGACTCAAATTAAATTCTCTCTCTCTTCTTTTTTTATTTAGTTTTTTATCGTCCACTGGATATTTCAAAGTCCGCGTTGTTGTCGGCGCTGAACTTCTGCGTTTATGAATAATTGTGGCATTGTTTCGTGCCACGAGCTTGGAATTGCGGCGAGCGAGATGGAAATTCACGAGAAGAAAAAATTGTTTTACTACAAATTCAGCATTCGAATTTAAAAAAGAAATTGTGGCTACAGTTTGTAATATTACTGCGAAAAGTGTTTCCGAACTACTTGAAATAAAAATAATAAAATTAAAAATAAATTTTTGAATGTCGCTTAACAATTATATTCAACATTTAAAAAAAAGAAAAAGATTTACCGTATCTCCAAAATACTCCGGAAGTCTATAATCATCATCCGGTTCCTTCCCGTCCTCATCAAGTTCCTCATAAGTCTCATCCGCGTTATCCTGTTGCCACTCCATCAAAGCCACTCCCGGGGGTGGTTCGGTCTGATCCTGCTTATCGACGACAAACCTAAGCAGATCGTAATACCACAACGACGGCGAGTACTTTCTCATCAAACCAGTATTGGCATTGATCGTCGTCACCGATTGCCTGACTTTTTTATATTCCCTTCTGAAAGCCGTTCTCAGCGCATTGATCTTCCTCATCACGCTATTTCTGTCGGCTCTCGGATCGATTTCCTTCATCTTGCTGACCAAAGCGTCGTAAGCGCGATTCTTCACGTGACGATTGCGATAATCCTTACAGCCGTATTTCCAGAGACACGGATACTCGCGATACATCTCGATGAATTCGATCAGGAATTTCTGATTCTCCTTTGCACTGGCTTCGCGTGCTTTTAATTCCAGCAGCATTTCGCGCATTTCCTCGCACGTCGGCACTCCGTCGTTGTCGTTGTCCATCGTGTCGTGTGCTTTCAAAATCTGCCGCTTTTGATATGGGTGATATGGTGAGGTTAGGTTGCCCGTGCGCACGCGGAGAGTGTGTGCTGCAACTGTCAAGTGTACTTAACCTTCTCCGAGGGTTTTTATCTCTCGGTGCAAGCGAGTTTATGGATTATTCAGCATCTCTGTGGCTTTATTCAAAAAGACTACGTGAGTAACTGGCAACAAGATTTTCAACTACTATCAGCGTCTAATCTTACGTTACGTACCTTCTTCTCTCTCGCAAATATCCAAACATGCAGAGTTGTCACGTTACACTTTCACTCCTTAAAAAATCTCTTCGTTTCACAACGGAAAACTCGATCTTGTTTAGCGGTCGATGCACTTTCTCAATCAATTAAATCTTGGCAATTCGCAACGATGTTAAAACCGCCGTTGATTATCGCTCACTTGACGGTTGATGCCACTAGGTATACTTACACCGTACTTCACACAACAACACATCATATAGTCATAAGAGCGCCGGCGTCGCACGTGTCACCTGTGTATCTGCGGCGCGTTTTGCTGCATTGTTGCAGGCGCTTATTTACCGCATTGTTTTTCGCGGTATATTGGCAGGATATCGCGCGCAGTTTCGTTGGTAAACAGGTATTTTTTTTTAATTGTTTTGTTTTATCACTTTGGTGCTGTTACGAGGGCTTTGTTATTGACGAACTTTTGTGTTGCGAATTCAAGGTTAAGTGTAGTCTAGTACAGCTTGAAAATTTTATTAGGTTTTTGTTATTTTCTTTTTCGCGAGAAGTTTATTTTGTATTTTTTTTTTTCGTTCACGTATAACTTTGTCATTTTTTTTTCTCCGAGAAAGTGAAAAATTGAAGATAAGCTCTGGGCAATAAGTTTGCGGCTAAAAGAAAATCAATAATTCTCGCACACGTGACAGATGTGCTAACCCTACTATTAGTCTTTTTCTTACTATGGCGATTTTTCAAATGATTATATGTATATGTGCAGAGGGCTAACATTTGGGCTTTTGCATGCATTAGATTTTGTGAATCAGTGTGAATTTATTTTAGATCGTAATTTTATGTATTAGATGTATATAAAAATTCTTCAAACACTTGCAAAATAACAAACAAACAAACAAACAAAAGTAATGATCGTGCAACTATAAAAAGAAAACATGCAGCAGCTAAAAATAAAATTTGTACTGGCATTTTTTTACTGCCAAAATTTTTTTTAAACTTTCGCACTTTGGAGGTGAAACAAACAATTTATATAAAAACTTTTTTAACGTTCACACTATCCACAGTCCAAAAAAAAAGAGGAGAGAATAGAACCAATATTTTTAAAAGCCCGTCTGTACGCGAAGTTTTATCGTCTGGTCGTCGCATTTAAATCGAGCTGCAGCACTGCGGTAGTAGATGTGTATATATACGTCGTACCAATTCGGGAACATGTGCATCTCTGCGTATGACGCAAGATTCAATGGGCACGAATGCCCCGGATTTCTTTTTTTTCTCTCTCTCTCGGCGACCGAGGAAATATCGTATTCATTTCGAAGAGTCTTCGTCGATGTCGTTTGCCAGCTAGAAAAATTTGGCGGATATTCTCAATTTCTTTTCTCGTCAAAAGAATGAATTTCAATTTTAAATTTACGCTTGTATATACTTACACTTTACGTTTCGTTAGAAATGAAGATTCATCCGAAAAACTTTACGCGCCAAAATGACTCATCGATGAATATACCTTCGCTCGGATATTTAAATATGCAAATAATCATCCGTGCAAACACACACAACTCGAAATTTCAATAAGAATTAAAAAAAAATATCGTCGAGTGTCCAAGCAAGACAAACATCTGCGCCGCGGTTGAGTAATAATCATCATCAAGTATAGGCCACACACATGCTACTGCCGATACATAACGTTTTCTTCGACCTTTTTTTTCTCACCATTCTTTTCTTTTCTCCTCTTTGTCGCGCGCATGCAGGTGTGCGTGGGCCGTGTATAGTACGAATCACGCTCTTGACCTTAATTCAACGGCGTTACGTTGCATCACTCGAATGCGGCATTTCCTCGATGATTTTTTGTTTGTCGCAATTGTAACCGCGAAAAAAAAAATAATGCGATTACATCATTGCGTCTCGCTTTCATTATCAAAAAGGTGACTTGATACCTCTTATATCGAAGGTGAGATATAACATCGGGTGATTAGAAGATAATTTTATTAGCAAACCGAAAATCAATATCAATTAATATTATTATCGTCGATGGTGTTTAACGTGATCTGCGAGTTGTCGTCGATCGATTTGGTGAGGTCGACGAACGTGAATCTACGACCGTTTATGATCGAGCCAAGCTTGAAGTTTATCTCGTCGATACGATGCATGATCATCATTCTGATCTTGTCGCTGATGGTTTTTAAAGTGACGCTGCGGAATACGCGAGTCACCGCTTTGATTGCCATGTTGTAAACGTAGTCGAGTAGGTGGCCTTCCAAGGATATGTTGATTGTACTGTGAAAATATTGATTATTTAGAGAGAAAAAAATTCTAAACGTATCGTTGATCGACGATTACGCGCAAGATAGATATTGATTGGCGATCGATATATACTTCGGATAGATATTGTTGATAAAATACTTTACCCCTTCTCCTCGAGGTCGAGTTTTTTCAGCGTGATGTGATAGTTTCTGAAGTTCATTTCCAAGCCAATATGTACGTTCAAATTAGTCATCTCACCGTGCATGTCACCTACTCTCTTGTAGAACAACGCTTGTATCAGGTATCGGTAGTCGAACTATCGATAAAAGACAATTTTGTAAAAAAAATGCAAGTTTTTTTTTATGAACAATCAATAGCTCGTTGTTACTCACGACCATGTCCTCCCATCCCAAGTTCAAGTCGACGTCGAGCTTTTTTTCGGCGTACTTTATCTTGCACTTGCCAGCGCGCACTAATTGTGCCAAATTTTGCGCCCAACCGGTGTGGAGAGACATGAAAATCTAAAATTGCGGAAATATTTATTATCCAACGAATAGACAGTACGAAGAAGTTAAGTGATTTCATTATTTACGTGATTCGTTAGAGGGAAGTTAACGTCATCCAACTTGAAAGGATCCAATTCCGTTGCTACTTCCTTAATAGTTTCCATATTGTCGTCGATGAGATTGTCGATATCCATCTCGTAGACGACTTTCCTCGTGGTGACCCTGAGTTTTATTATACAACAAATTATTCATTTTTTTTTTAAATCAATTATTCCGGTAATATCCTAAATTCCATGATTTATCTCTATCGCTGATAAATACTTGTTTTTCGTGAAGACTCTTATCGTAAAAAAATATTTCCTAATACACTCTAAACTCAAGGATAAAAAGAAGAGAAAACAATTTTATATTTTCAACAATAAATTAAACATTGAACTCGTTTTTTTTTCATCGAAAAAAGTATATACGAAAAAAAAAACAGCCATCGAAGCGAAAACCCTAAAAATCGATTTTCTTTTATTTTTTTTACTTACTCATTGCTCGGCGCAGCAGCTTCCGCACGACTAAACCCAAGAAGGATGAATAGAAGAACGGCTTGTGTTAGCGCCAGGACGCGCATCGTCTGTCCGAGGGACTGCATGTTTAATCGCCGAGACTATCAACCGAGACTGACTCTCGGGTAATACCCTCGATTGGCTTTATTTAAAAACAATATCGGACAAATACTTATCTCTTCAAAAATTCGAGTTACCTCGCTTTTCTTATCGGATTCTAGCTGAGATTAAAGTCGTGATTGATCGACGGATTGGATGATAGCTATTCTCTTTTTTTTTTCGGTGTGTGGAAAAAATAGTGCCGAGTGTTTATAATTAATTGGATAGTTGATTGAGAGAGCAGTGAAGTGCTTTGCTGTGTTTCCTGCTCGGGAATGTGATTGCCGAGAGGAAATGGATGTTTTGGTTTTGTGGATTGAAGGAAATTTAATTGCAAAATTTTTGAATAAAAAGAATGGCGTGATAATTTCTAATCTTGCTTATTTTTTTTTATATGACTTGAGGTGCATGACAATTTTATTTAAGTTTATTGAAATAATCTAATTGCTGCAGAATTACTGCTGAACTTTTGGTATAAATGTCCGGTTTGTGGATTTTTTAAGAATATTTTTTTAACTAAATTTAAAATCTCCTACTCTTATATGTAAAACTAGAAAACTAAAATAAAGTACTACAACGTTATTCTTCAACTTTTCTTGACATTTTATTTTTTCTTTTCTAAGACACACTTCATAAAACAGTTGCTATTTTTTTTCTTTTAGAAATAAACTTACCATTTTTATTCTGTTTTTTTAAAACAAATATTTACTGCAACTCCTATTCACTATTTCAAATATTAATAACTTACTGAGAAAACTTATTCAAAATCACAGTTTTATGTAGTTCTTCCCCCGAAAAAAAAAAACGAATTCACCAATGTTTCCTCTAGCTGCCATTGAATAACAATCACAATCTCTATCTGTATTGTTATTAATATCTCTATCACGCTAAGCGCGTATGCGCAAACAAACTTTTCGTAAGAACTTATCTGATCGTTAATCTCTCGCTCAAAGCTCAAGGGATTACGAATTGCAGAGCTACCGCGTATTATCTCGGATCGACATGCATGGACTTTGTTCTTTAAATGTTCGAGAGATGATCGACGAGAAAAATCAACAATTAATCCCCTCCCAAAAAAAAGAAAAGAATCTACATAATTCAGTCAATTATTGCATCATCGAAGATAAAAGATGCACTCGAAATCAATCATCGCGATTACGTAAATAATCGTACGATTATAGCACGAGATATATAATACGGTGAGGTGTTTACGGCTTTCCCGCCTGCACGCGTGACGACGATGTTGTTGTACAAAGGCTCGCAGACATACACTTGAGCGACTGACTGCGTCATATGCGCTTTTGAACCTCATTTTTCACACCTACGCAAACTGTTTCAAAGAAGAGAAGAGAAAAAAAAGGGTTGGTTATTGATTTTCCATTCACGCAGCCTCATGTAAAATCATGTGATCGCTTGATACGTAAGTGTATATGTGCGTAGTGAGTATAATAGAAAAAAATAACATTCCAATTGGTACAAGAGACGAGCCTCCAAAGTTGTTTTTCCTCTCGTATACGAAGATCAAAAACGTGTCGTTGAATTATTCATTGAAATATATACGAATACGTTAACCTTCGTATCCGTTTATGGTTCGATGTTGAAAAAAAATATATACATATATATTTCTACACGAGGAACTGTCGGTTATTAAACTTCGAAAACTGCCTCGTCTTGCAAAACTGCGTTCAACAATGATCGCGCGAGCGAACGAACGCAAATTCCGGAATTTCCCACTAGCGCGTGTATATATACTTGGTTTCAATTGTGTGAAAAAAACACGCGATGAGACGAGCCTCCAAAGCTTATCACTGCTCGCTCGCTATGTGGCCATGGACGTCAAAACTATTTGCGTTTTATATATATATACGCGCGTGCGAGGAGAATAGATGGGGTCAAGCGAGTTTATAAGAAGCAACGACGGTAAGCTTCTTACATAATGGCTCAAGTAGACTTTTTTTTCGGTGGAGTGAGAGTATATTCACGCAATCGTTACGAGATGAGCCAGTTTTTCTTGTGCTGCATTGAGCCAGATGTTTTTATTTTTTCGTTGGTTAATTAGGATCAGGTGATGCTGAGTTGCGTATAGATGAAATTTTTGGGAGAGATTGTTGATTTGCATGAATTTTAATTTCGTGATTTCGGAGAAGTATTGGAGAAAAATAAGTTTTATGAGGATGACTGGATTTTTATAATAGTTTTTATTTGAAGTGACTAGTCAAAAATAGTAATTTATTTAAAAATTCATAACTATTTTATACTTTTATTTTTTTTTTACTGCAAGCATTCGAGTAAAGTACTCAATAAATGTAGGGCATCTCCGGACTAAAAGTTTTAAAATTGAAAAACTTGTTGAAAAAAACTTTAATTCGTTCTCAGTGCAAAGTCGCCGAAGTTTGAAACACGTTTATAGCCTGAGAAGCCAGGTGCACAGAGCAGATGTCTTTCCTAAAAAAAAGAGACTCCAAAAAATTACAGCGCCGAAGTATTACGACCCAAAACTCGAGAAAGTAACTTATCATTGCACATCAAATTTTTTTTCATACCAAAACTCCATTTATCTAAAAAAAATTTATTATTCCCCTCCCACAAACAAAAATAAAGTAGAAGAAAAAGCAGGTCAGATTAATAAATCTTTCATCTCCAACTTGTCCAAAAAAAAAACAAAGTCCATCGACACCCCGCAGTGGTGGTCGTCGTCGCACGAGGAGACGTACATTTTTCGATACATAAAAAGTATGTCGTATACACAATCCCCCCCCGCACGGGCGCGCCTGGTCGATCGCGCGATCTTGTTTCCCACTTTTATCGGAGATCGCGCGATCGCCGACGAATGGGAAACGACTTTCGCTTCTACACTATACTACAACGCTACTACTCTCTGTCTTTACTACGCTCTACTCTACAACACGAATATATATAGTCATAGTTGATAGTTTGACGTTACTACAAGCATTTTTTTTCTCTCTGTTTCTCCGCGGACGAACGTCATTTTCATAGAACGAGGTATGTATACGTATAAGCTGCAATGCTAATTTATCACTATTTCTATTTTGTATCGTTTCCTTTTTGGCAAACATTGCCAATCGAATTGGCTTTCGTAACGCATTGCACAATTTTGGAAAATTATTATTGCCGAGGCTATTAAATTTCGTTTTCAACTGCTATTCGCGGTTTGGCAAAAAAAAAAGTAATTTACCGCTTAATAATGAATATGCAAACTGCGCGCGTGCGATAAATTAAAAATCTAGCGTGCTTTTCGAACTTTGCGGACAAGCAATTATAAAAGCGTGTACTTTCAAAAATTGCATAACGACGATAATTTACGACGTTTGTTTTTTGGCATGAAAATTTATAGAACAGACGAAAAAAAAGGGGTTGACAAATCTAACGAAGAATCGACGGAAATGTAAAACAAAAAAAAAAGGAGAATCGTCGATCGACCATCAAGACACTCTTCGCGTGCCAAGAGACCTTGGGAAAGCGTGTGCCGCAGCAGCGAAAGTCTAAAAGCGAATTGAAATTCAAATTCGCGCGAGAGAGTGCAGTATACATATAT
>JAWWMK010050239.1:0-49725 GCA_035047105.1 Galeopsomyia nigrocyanea | reverse complement strand
TGTGTGTGTGTGTGTGTGTGTGTGTGTGTGTGTGTGTGTGTGTGTGTGTGTGTGTGTGTGTGTGTGTGTGTGTGAGGGTGAGTTTTCTCTCGCGTGTTTTGCCCCGATTGCACGCGGGTTATTTCCTCCTTTTTACGTTGCCTATTATTTTGTCAGATTATTTTTTCTTGTATCTCTTTATTTGGTTTTGCCACTTTTAAGCGTGTAAATTGGCATTTCGCGATTGCGTGAATGGCAATATTTTCGTGAATTTGAAGTTCAGTAATTCGTAATATTGAAATTTCATTCTTGACGATAGATCATTGTAACTTCGAATATACTTTTATATTGACTTTTTGCTTCAATTATGCATTAATTATTTCAATTAAATTAAATCTTCGTCTAATTTACAGAAATAGTAAATTCTTAGCTATTTTTCGATAATCTCACTGAAATTCTTGGTTTTTATTGTAACGTTAAGCTTAGTTTTGGTAACGATGCGATCTAGTGGCAAGCGCAATAGTCAAATCATTCTTTATTCGAAAACTAGATGGATCCTTATCCTAGCGTTCAACTTCTAGTGAAATTACCAGTTTCGTTGATAAAATTGTGAAGTTGCTCAGTGCAGTTGATTAATTTTTTAACTTGAAAACATTTAAATACCGAAGGCACACTAATAGACCATACGCGTACTTATAATTCGAAAAAAAACTCCAATTACAGCTTCATCCACTCTTTATTCGAAAATTCTCACGCCAAAAAAAAAAAAAAAACCCACAGTAATCAAACTTAACGTTTCTCACCATTTCTCCAATTCGTCAAAGTATACCAGTACATCCTCGCAATAGATCTTTGACCCTGAAAAGCGCAACCATTCACGCACTAACACACGACACAAATCGAAGTCGCCAGATCGAGAAAGCCGCGCATCAGGTCTCTCTCTCTCTCTCTTCGAACGCAGCCAGCGGAAACCGCATAAAAAAAAAAGAAAAAGAAGAACTCGACGTCACCCAACACCACACACATCCACACACACACAAGTCACCCTTTATATATATATACCTGTAGCTTTATATCCGGTAGGATGAGCATCTTCTTTCTGGTCGAAGGTGTGACCCTTTCTCTGTCTCCTACAGTTCGTAACACCGGAAATTCAAGACGGGAGAGGGATAGACAAGATAGACAACGACAAAAAAAAACTTCCTTTTTCTTGAGTCACACGGGAAAGAAAAAAAAATTCTCTCGTCGTCGCACTCGACAGAGAAATCGGTTTATATTGTTATTTCGACAGTTTCGCACAGAACACACACGCACACGCACTATTCACACATTCCACAACCGATTTAAAAAAAGAAAGAAAAACTACCGATGTCTCTTCGAACAATTAACGGTTACCAAAAAAAAAAATAACAGTTACCGATCAAAGCATAATATCGTAAATTCGCCAAAAAACCGGTCCTCCTCGAAAAACAAACAGATATGCACACACGCGTCGATTTTTGCACACACACACACGGGTACCAGAGAGAAAAGTGGAGCGTCGGCGGCGGCGTCGCGCGCAACGGACTTTTACACACTATGGGGAGAGAATCGTCGAGGAACGCTCGTGCGAGGCAAGCACAGAACTGTGTATGTGTGTGTGTATGTGTAAAAGTGGAGAGGGATATATAGAAGCGACGTTCGTTGCTCCGTTTTTCCCCCCTACAAACGTACACACATACACACATACACGTACGCACGCGAGCAACCATATACCTATAGGAGTTACCTTTTTATTCTCTTTTTAGCGGGACAGGTGCGCTTTCCGGTGTGAGAGCGTGTGTTGTATAGGTATATATATGTGCGTGTGTGTGTTGTGTGTCTACTCTCTGTTTCGCGGATTTCTGATGCTGCTACTGTCCTTTGTCGTGGGTACCTTCTATGTGATTTTTTTTTTTTTTTTTTTTTTTGCGTTCGACGAAAGTTTTTTTTTATATACACTACAAAAAAACTTGTTCTTAAAATAAGCATGCAGCAAATTTAAGAACTCGATTTCTAATTTTAAGAAAAACTGTTCTTATTTGATATTTACAATTTCGTATTGTACAAGTCAAACTTTTCATTTTATTTTTCATTTCTTAATTTTAATATATCAGCGGATGTAAAACCCTTCAGACAGATACTACTTAAAGCTGAATTGTTCATTTAAAGATAAAATTTCAAATTCTATGAAAAAATAAGAACTGTTGTTCTTAAAATAAGAAAAATATCATTTAAATATGCGTCAAATTTAAGAACTTTTTTTGTAGTGTACATGGTTTGATTAATAGAGCGGTTAATAAACAATGATTAATGGTCGAGAATATCATCGCAAGAATCATAAATATCACAAATACATTATACGGTTACATTAAATGAAAGAGGACTCTTTTCTTGACCTACAGCAACAATTTCATTTTAAGAAAAATTCGTTCCTCCGACACCTGACCATATAAAGGGGTAACATATTACACAATGAATAATTGAAAAACTTTACGGAATAATACATTTTATAAAAAAATGTTTTCCTTAAAGAAAGTCGCAAACCGTTCAAATAGCAGATCTAAAATATGAATATTATACGTTTGATAACATGCTCCGGGTTATAATATATATGTCAATTTCAGATCCCGCAAAACTGTCATCACGATACCATATATTAGCAAAACGATAATGAACGCTAAAAAGACAGTATTTATATGTAGATTTCTCTTTGAAAAATTTCGAGCGGATGCCAATTTAATTACCATCGCGA
This sequence comes from Galeopsomyia nigrocyanea, assembly GCA_035047105.1. Classification (NCBI taxonomy): domain Eukaryota; kingdom Metazoa; phylum Arthropoda; class Insecta; order Hymenoptera; family Eulophidae; genus Galeopsomyia; species Galeopsomyia nigrocyanea. Next base: position 46,973 of record JAWWMK010050239.1, on the reverse strand, counting down.
CGTTAATGCTATTTTCGAAAAAAAGATTTCTAAAAGTGAAATCACAGATTCTTTTGTATTTAATACATTTCAAACAGCAAAAAAAAATAACACGAAAGAGTGAAAATTGAAAAGCGAGAATGTATAGCCTACATGCGTTGAAACGAGAACATGATTGAAGAGAGCCAATAGAAAATCGTATACGGCATGAATTATGTAAAATGCACTCGAAGAATTTCTCTCTCTTGTTTATTTATTCAAAGCAAAACATCTTCACCGCGTGCACTTGATCGCGAATAGTATATGTATATATAAGTACACTTCGATGTATAAGGTGAAAGTATCGAAATCGACGCGAGATGCAAGTTGCGCAACCGAGTGCATAATATATACACAACAACCACGCCGCCGTTGCTGCTGCCGCTGAGGATAATAATATAATAGTGAAATTCTTTGTGCGGTGATTTTTTTTTACGCAACCACCATTGATCAATCTCGATTGATTGTCCTCCTTTATCGTCGAGTTGACGATTATATTCATCCACTTGCCTTACGACAGTTTATTTGATAGATTCAATGTAAATTCATGCTGACAATATCATTGTATGCATATAAAATTGATTGCAGCACCGGCATGTCCATCATCGAGGAAAATTAGACTTGTGGGTCGATCGATCATTTCTTTTTTTTCTTTTTATGCAAGACAATCGTTTAGAAGAAAGAAGAAATTTATTCTATTTCCTCGACTTACACAACGCGCATCTGATAAAACTCCCTCTCTAATCTCTCGTTTAAAATCCCTTCAAACTTTGCGTAAATCTTTTCTCCCCAAAAAATCTAAATTGTAAATCTGCCAATCAAACTCTCTCTCTCTCCTGGAGAGCGTCAAACCGGAAAGGATCGTTTCATTTACGCGTCGTCAGTTCTCGATCGAAAGGAAAAAACATCATTCACACATATATGACGAAATCCTTTAAAAAAACACACTTTTCTGGGGTCTAGAATGGAATTTTTTTTTTAATTCTAAGGCTTTCGGACCTCTTTCCTCTTCTTTTTGAAGGTATATAGTGTCGGAAAATGCTCGAGAACATTGGAAAAGTCCTTGGGAACTATATTTTTTCAGCATTTTCCCGATATTAATAACAAACTAAAAATGTAAATATTTTGCAATTTTTTTCATAACTTGCCACCGGATAATTATGTTTGAATGAAACTTTCTTCTACGTAAAGGTCTTCTTTTTTTGCTATCATTTTGATTGGTCAAAAATGTTTCTAGCAGTCTTAGAAGCCGAGAAATCAATATTTAAAGAAATGCCGTTTTTCGCCTATTTTCTGTGAGAAAAGCCCATTTGATTATAATGGAAAAATGCCGAAAATGTAGTTCCTGCAGACTTTTCAAATGTTCACGAGCATTTTCCGACACTATATACCTTCAAAAAGAAGAGGAAAAAGGTCCGGAAGCCTTAGCATAAAAAAAATTTTTTGCCATTCTAGACCCCACAAAAGTGTGTTTTTTCTAAGGATTTCGTCATATACGCACCCTTCACAGAGAGAAAAGTTATTTTTCTAAGCGCCTTTCACCAAGACGCGCGTTTTATATTGTCGTTGGTCGTCGTCGTCGACGGCACTCCTATCTTAGGAGCTGGTGCGATCACATTCCTTGCCAAGCGGGAAACTTTCGAAAAATAACACACAACTGGTCTCTCTATACGTTGCAAAAGTGATATATACAGTATATACACACTCCTCGTCTATGTGGGCATTCATCTCACCGCGCGCACCTGTTTTTACGCGTGTTTCTTTTTCTTTTTTTTTATTGATATATAGTTGTCAATTTAAGAGATATTTGGTATGCTCGTGTGGCTGATTGTTCGTGCATAGATTTTCGTTATTATTTAGTTTTTAATTGATTTAAAGCAATCGGCATATTTTTCTACTTGGTTTTGTAATATAGATACAAAACAATTTTGTTATTTTGAATAAAATTGCGTTCTACCGCATCCATCTAACGACAGAACGAAGAGTTAATAACTTATAACAAACCTTTCGATAATTCAAATTTTTACCAGATATTTGTCAAAAAAAACACTTCATTCCTGCACTCATTCAAAAACGATCGATCAACAAACCAAAATTATAGCAATCAAACCAGTTTAACTTCGCGAAAAATGAACTTTGAATACCAAAAAGGCAAATCCTTCCAAACGAAAGAAAAACAAAAAAATCCACTCACGTAAACCATTAACAGTAGCCTTCATAACGAGCCGACCAAAGAGCTCAAAGCCACGCTCGTGCACGTGCCCCCATGCATCAAACTGATCGAGAATTCATTGCTCGTACGTTATACCACGAAAATTGCCCCGGCAACACTTTCCAACGTTGTACATGTGGCGTTTAGAAGGAAAGAAAAATCGACTTACGTCAATTACGCAAGTGGCGAAGTCTTGCGATATATACATAGAAAAAGCGTGTTTTTTTGATTGACGTGTGTGAGAGAGGCGTTTTCCGAGAGAAAAAGTCGTTAGTGACATCATTGTGCATGCCGATTGCAGGGCTGTACTTTTAGAGAATAGTATGTAGGTGTTATTGTTGATTTTTTTTTGTATCATTGCGAGGAAATTGTAGTTTTTGAATGACGATGAATTCTTTTTAGTTTAAACTAGTAAGAAGCGATGGTTGTGAAAACATCGGTTCTCGACGATTCTCGACGTATATTTTTTGTGGAAAAACATGACATCGACAAACTCGTTTCTTCATATCAGACTGTGGTTTTACATTATATCTTACAAGGATTCTAAAGTCTTCTTATTGCCTGCTTAATATTCTCGGGTTGTCAATGTCGCGAAAAGGTGATATTCAAATTATACTAAACCGAGTGATGTACGATAACCTTGATGATGAAGTCGAATGTCATATTCTCGCTATAAGGGAAGCAAATAATAATAATTAAAAAAAAAAAACAATATCAGTAAAGTTCCCGTTTTAATACGCATTTGAACATCTTTTTACAGTTGACTCGTCATAAATATTCATGAATAAAGCCAAGTATAGAGTTTTCCTATTATAACAGGCAACAGCAGGTAGCGAAATTCTTATTCAACATCACTTTGTAGGTTTTTAATGAAAATAGCGTGCTCGAGGCGCGTAAGGAAAAAAAAAACAGTGTGTGTGCGCTTGTCGTTAGCATAAATTACGCGCGCGATGTGTATTATAAAAGCGCCGCGCGCGCGTTTCATCGAATTTTCGCAACGTATATTATACACCGCACGCCTCCTCTTCGTGTCTTATATTCGTCGATGATTCATCGTGTATGTATACAGCCCTTCGATACAAAAGCGAAAAGAATACACAAAAGAGGATGAGTGTGTGTCTGGGTTTTTTTTTTTAGGGAGAGCTATTATATGGTGGGTTTACAGTGAAAAGAGTGGTGGCGAGGTATTGGATCGATTTGAATGTAACGAGTATAATGGACACAAAGAGGGATAAATTTTGGATGAGTGATGTATATGTGAAAAGAAACTGCGTGGACGGTAATTTAAGATGTATCTTTCTTAGGTTTTTGTATACTGTTTTTTCTTTACACTTGCAGTTGGCATGGTTTAGTAGTACTTCTGAGAAATGATTTAGAAGTTGATTTTAATTTTGCGACGTATAATCAAATTTATTTTAAATTAACGAGAGCAATTATTATTCATTCTGAAATGTATGATCTGACGTTCTATAATTGTAATAATGGGTTAATAATATTGTAACTTCGGCGGCGACTTATACTCTGAGAATACAGAGAATTTCTATTACTACATAATTGATTTCAAAGTTCTTCATTTATTTATTTTATTTATTTATTTATTTATAAAAAATCAACGGGACAAGCCATTTACAGAATTTTAACAAGTAAATATATCACCAGAGGCGAATGATAACAGACGTAAGATTTTTTTCATGTCTTCATGTCTTCAGCCGAACTAATCATCTAGAAACGACTATTTATTTAAATGAAAATTATCTTGTCTTCCACCTAGTGTCAACATGAAGTACTAATATTTACATCACGATAGCTAAGTTACCCAAAATAATTAGAAATTACAATTTTAAAAGTATTTTGTAAAACTGATAAGCTGAACAGTTGGTACGGAACGTCCACACATTGCACTAATAACGTAACCCATTAGGAAGTCGACATTTTCCAAACTATACACAAACACTCTCGTAATCGAAAAAAGAAAAATTCTTACCAAACCACATATATATCTCAAAATATTGACCAGCAATCAAGACAAATATTTATCCGTCGAAACGTCGACCTCCAAATGAAAAAAAAATCTGCATACGCACATTACTCAACAACAAGCTCGCGGCGTCAAAAAAATAACAAATTATCGCGTTACAAACCTTCGCGCGAGATATATAATTGCAATATCGCCCTTGCCAACGTTCGACACCCTTCACCTTGTTCGCACCGCACCTTGTTCGCACATTTGGAGCAGAAAATTGAAGGCTCTGATAAAAGGACGAAAAAAAAATGACAACGAGTATAGCAGGTGTACGAGTTCGAAACAAAAGAGAAGCAGAAAGAGAGAGAGAGAGAGAAATAGAGTCCCTTGAACCTGGTGGTAAGCGAAGCATTAAAGGTTTTCTTCCCCTTACCTTGGTATAAAGATAATGATAAGTCTCTTTACGCATGCGTAACTCGTGTATATGGAGAGGATGAGAGAGAGAGAGAGAGAGAGAGAGAGAGAGAGAGAACCTCATAGAAATTCATATCTTGCCGCTTTGCCAGTGCTCGTTATACGGCCTCATGCGGGCACATATATACACACACATACATTTCTTTCTTCTTTTCTTATCGCTGCTTGCTGCTGCCGAGTTAAAGGCTCTTTAATTCGAGGTCGTATATATACTCCTCATGCATCTTCATTTTCCTTTGCTATTTATTGCCTTCTCTTGCGCTTTTAAGATCGAGCTGCGCTTGCCGCAGGAAGTTTGTTTATTATAGGCGAGCGCTCGTTTGAGAGATTTCAAAAAAAAAAAAAAAAAAAGAAAAACACGTGTGTAGGTGATTATGGATTTGTTTGCGATTTATTTTTAATGTGTCAATGTTTTACCTTCATTATTATTGCGCATTGGAAAACAATTTTGATTTTTACGATAAACAGTTAAAACGAAAATTGAAAATGATAAACTGTATATAGAGTACCTCTATAGAAATCTCCTTTATCGGCAATTGCATGTACATGTACACTTAAACTCGCTTAATCATCGACATATAAAAAGCAACGATTCACGGTTTGGTGATTCAATTTCGTAGATTTAAAAGATTCTCTCTCGCACGTCAGCGGCGCCATTGCCGGTAATTACACGAAGCCTGTGTCTACCTGTCGGCATATACACATCCACTATACGCACGTAATCGTTGCAAACTTTGTGAAAATCTGATTACTCACGGCACTTTTCGATTCGCGCAAGTCAAGACTTTTGCCCGGCTGCATAATGACAAATGAGATTCGCTTCGCTAATTCTATACGGCCGGAAGTTTTGCTGTTTTTCTTCTCGAGAGCGCTTTGAAAAATACAAGGTTATATAGACAACTGCTTTTTTTTTGTATTTAGATTTTTTTTTGGAATTTGCGGCGAACGGGTTTAGTGGAACGCGTCGATGTAGATGGAAAAAAGAGGTGGTAAATTAATCGAAAGCCTTGGCTTAGTATCGATCGACAGAAATAGAAGTGTTTTAAATTCGACTTGAGATTTTTTGCTCAATGGAATATTCTAATTTGTTGATAACAGTCGGACGTAATTAGCGTAATTTTTTTTTACACTGAAAATTGACTGAAAATTATTTTAATTATTCCACTCGGCAAAGTATTTTTCGAGAACCAGCGTAAAACAGTGTGACGGAAGCTTGTTACATAATTCAATTGTTCTCGTTCTTGGAAACAAAAAAAAAAAATCCGACGTTTTTGAACATGAAAATAACATTCAACTTTCCAGGCAAGGATAAATATCGCAAAAATCTTCTTCGAATGACTTTGCCGATTTTTTTTCCTTATCTTTTTTTTTTGGCAAACACTGATTACCAATTGATACAAGTCGTATTCGCAAAAAAAAAACATTAACGAACTAGCTCCAAAAAAAAATTTCTTTTATTCATCTCATCATTTACCTTTGCAAAAACAAATTCAACATTCATTAATTAAAAAAAAAGAGCTCATCCCACAAAAAAAAAAAAAACCAGCAAATCACGAGTCTCATCGTTAAGGCAAAAATCCCCTCGGGGATACATAACAAGGCAGCAACCTTCAATTCAGCAGTAAAATTACACAACTGCGCGGAGGCGAAATGTCTCTGTCAGAGCGCGCCGCGCACACGGGATGACCACCTGGATCGTCGCCTGGATATATATAATAACGATCACGCGCTCGGCAGTTGGCAAGTCACGCCCATCTATATGTACACACTTGTCTGCAAAATGTATATATGAGTTAGTTACAGTTCACTTCCTCCCCCTCCCTTGTGTTTCGTTGCTCGCAATATCCGATCGTATAATGTTCAGTGCGGTGGAATGGTTAACTGAGGGGGTGTGGCGTACATTGCGATTAAGGTTTTATTTGACTTATGTTCATCGTGTGGTTTAATTAAAGTACACGTTGGACGTATAATTGCAATAATGTAATACAGAACCTGTATTTGATTTTTATCGAAGATCTCTCGTGTAATTCAGTAGCAATGATAAATTATCATAAAATTTAAAATTACAGTCAACGTCCGAAAAATAAAATCTCAAGTCTAAAAATATCCATTCCACCCACGCGTTCGAAGCTCGAAAAAAAACCGCAATATAATTCAGTCAAGAGACAAAACAAACGGCAATGCAAAGCGGCAACGAACGGAAAGAAACTTCCAATGTCAACTTTGACTCGCCAACGACGGTCGGCGGGGGAGCGGCTTAGCTATATCTATACCATTGATGCGTAACTTATATATGTATTTATATAGCGGAAGTCTGACGGACACCTGTTCTCCACGTGACGTAGACGACCGAGCGGAGGCCAATAAAGCGAGGTTACTCAACCTAATTAAAATGAAAAGAGAAAAAAAAAAATATATGTAAGGAACGCGCATCGATTACCTATCGGCTAACGGCTGTTGTATATATACCTACGCACGGGGCTTCTTTGCTCTTCTATGCAGGCGGCTAATTATAAGCTTTGCGTTTACTTTTTATGGGTTTGTGTACTTCAGAGTTTCGCTAGTTGGGTGTGGTTGCTGAATTTTTGTTTGTTTGTTTGTTTTTTCTTTTTTTTTTGGGTGAATTTTCGTAGGATTAGAAAGTTTGTCAGAAAAGTGGTTACGCTAATGATCTGTTTATACGCAGATATAAAAACATAATTTATTAATTAAAATTATTTCATAACGTATATATAACGTAGACTTATTTTTTTAGACGATATATACTTTTGTGACAAATATTTGTACATATACATTCCTTATTAATCCATCTGGCGACAACGTTCCGAAAATAACTTAGCATTATCATACAATATATCTTTCGAAGGCAATTTACAATTTTATTAATCGAATAATTTCCATACAAAGATATTCCGAAAAAGAAAAAAAAATTTACATCTAATCAAGCTGATAGTGCAGATCATCACATATCAACGATTGTATTTCACCACCCACAACCACTATCTCGCGACTACTGCGCCCGCATATATTGATTTACAAAACAAAAGTATTATCATCGCCAGACAGATAAGATCTTCTTACGACAGATGTTCATTTTTATCTATATATCTATACATATATACACATGCACCTTCCGTTTAAATATCATAATGGTTAGACTTCTCTCTGTGAGTCATTGCGGGAGATCAGATAATTTACTCGTGACGCGAGGCTATTTAAAAAAAGAATTGTACATTAATGAGGGATATACTGCCAGCTAATTTGAAAAATATGAAATCACGGCAAAGGTTAAGCTTCCATTCAATTACGTGTATAATTTACGACTGCTAAAGTCGCAGTGCGCGGTTTATTGCCAATTAGAACACAAGTATGCGCGCGATTGAAAGTGCATAATCGTCAAAGTGGTCGACGTTCGCTTTATTTTTTAAAATAAAAGTATTATGTAAGGTTCCGAGGTATTTTACTTTAATTGAGTAAGAAGGTTCTGATTAGCGTCGCTATTTTATCTAATTTATGCGTAGCGTTTTAGAAAGGCGCTAAGGAAAAATCAAAGATATATTTATTTGGTTGTAATCGACGAATAAATTCAGTAGTCAAGTGTTGACGTGAAAGATGTGATTTCACAGATAATATAAAGAAAAATTGCAAATAAATACACTCAGTTTATGGTCTGACAAGAATAATTTGCAAGGAAAAAAAATACCATGTAGATAACATTCACGCTAGCGCATCTAAATGTAGGTCACACCGCATAAATGCGAAATAACGACTTCAATGTAATTCAAATATTGCAAAAAAAGTCCACATTCCCTAGCCAACCTTTTTTTTTTATTATTTAGCTTTCACACCTCTTCCTCTCTTCATACGCATAAAAAAAAATCTGCATATGTACATATAGAATTCTATACAATTCATTCTCACTTTCAAAATCTCACAAAAAGACAAAAAAAAACCAATCTCTCTCTCGCGCGTAAGAGAACGACCAAAAAGGCGCCAGAAACAAATCGCTCCAGATCGCACAGCTGCGCGCGAGTGTGTATATGCATTGTCTTTACTCCGCACTTTATCCGGCAAAACAAATTCACACCGAAACTTTCTATTACACACCATATTACTTCTCGTTGGCGCTGTGCTGTGTGTTATGGGAATCTGGGCACGCGCTCGCGCCCTAGAACAAAAGGGGACGCACTTTCAGCTGCTACTTTTTTTTTTCCTTTTTCGTTGCAGCGTTTGAGTTTCATCAACGAGCTTTTTCGCAAGCGTATTCGAAAAAAAAAATACAAAGTGCTGCGCTCGAACGACGTGTATATATAATTATTATTCGCGATAAAGTGGGATAACGACTTGTTTCTTTTTTTTTTTCATATTTGAGGTAAAACTGAAAGTTACTTTTTAATTGGATCGTTTATGCTTTGCATTTTGAAATTACGATAGCAAAATCGCTTTGTAATTGCAACGCCATCATCGTCGTCATCATCATCATCAGCGTCATCTTCCTTTTGAGGTCATAATAAACCTGGTATTTCTAAGTATTATTCGCTTGGAATTACGAGCAATTATGATTATTCTCTTTCACTTTCATTTACGCGAGTATATAGTACTCTGATATTATGAGGTAAAGAAAAAATCGAATTACGGATAATAATTGTTAAAATTATTACACGTAATTAACTAATTTTCGTTCTTTTTTTCTATAATTCTAAAGATACTTTCACCTAAAGTAAAAGTAATTAATGACAGTACCGACAGCAACTGTATACAGAGACGAGTGAGTAGCCTTGGCGATGATCGATAGTAGCATCGACGTGCACTCGAAACATTCGTTTTTTTTTATTCACGAGCTTATGAGAATTGGTGCGGATGATGCGCATCCATGCACCACGTGAGAATTTTTTAATACGTCCTTGGCTGAGATTTTTTTTTACGATTCGTAATTGCCGCGAACAGGAACATCCGCGGCCTTGGATTTGTTTCGACGATTATAATTTTTTTTTTTCAATCTATTTTATTATTTAACCGCGCGAGCACGGGGGCACTTTTTCCGTTCGGTATTATAACGGTGTTTTTCCGCGTTACGGCTTCATGGAAATATTTAACCGTATTCTTCGAACACTAACTTGGTTAGACATGCCCTTAGTTAGCATACTACTTATTTTTTTTCTATCTTTCCTTCCTGCATGAATGGAACTTACCGTTTTGTTCGATATTTTACGATTGAGAGAGCCTATGTGAATGAATGGATAGGTGTACACGTTATTTTCTAAAGAAATTTCGTCGATAATGACGAATCTATTTTTAGACCTTTTGAAATGATTATATCATCGTTAGCTTACAACATTGTTGAGATATCCAACACATATATTAATTTTACGGTTCGAATGATGATTACTGAAGTGAAGGAAAATTTTTACCAGATGAATTTTTGAGCTTCATATAATCTTTAAAAAATCTTTTAAAAATACAACGAACGACACGTTATTCGACGAATATTACTCTCCCGGAAGTTTTCTCAATAACCGCATTAAAAAAAGAAAAATAAAACTACCCTAATCCCAGCAGAATTCCTGTAAAACCACAAGCAGCAAATCGAATAAAGCCAAACGCACAGAGAAAGAGAGAGAAGCCCTAAGATAGCACTACACATTGTCGTATAGGTGCACGCAGATAGTGACGTGCATACAAGTCTGCATCAACAAACTTACAACAACCCATCAAGGCTGCTGCTGTTGCCAAGCCTTTCACGTGGTTCAAAAAAAAAGTCGCGTACCTATACGCGCTTTCGAAAGATGAGCTCTGCAATACTACATTTCCAATGAGGAATTCGAAAGGATGAGAAAATTGACTTTAGCGTTTTTCCTTTTTCTTTTTGAGGTTACATCTTTTGCGGTTTTTGCTGCTGAGAGAGAGAGAGAGAGAGAGAGAGAGAGAGAGAGAGAGAGAGAGAGAGAGAGAGACTTAATATCCGCAGAACGGATCTCTGCACTTTCCTGGTTAGGCACTTGAGTTACTTGGAGAAATTACATTTTTCTTTTTGGTTTTGTAGATAAACGTTGTGTTGATGATTCTAGTGGTTCGTGTTTCAACGAGTAGAGGGCAAATGAAATATTTGGTTGAAAAGTATTTTTGAGCACATATAACTTATGCTAGTCCATTGAACGCACGAAATTATTTTAAGTTCATGTGTGTTAATACTAATTTTATTGGCGTTGAATTCTCAACAAATTTCCGACAAAAATGATCTGTTCTACATTTTCTATATTTCGAATCAGCGACTACAATCCTAATACAAAAGAAATTAATTCTAAAAGAAAAACAAACATTAATTACATACAGCAAATAAAAAAAAGGATACGACACTGAAAAGAATAATCAGGTCGTCGCGCTTACCGGAAAATCCCCCTTTTATATACTCGCCTCGGAAATGAGACCCCGAAACTGGGACCCGCCAGCCTTGAAGCGTTTATTGGCCTCGCAATATGTATATAACGCGTTATCACCTCGAGCACATTTTATAACCAGTTGACGAAAGTCGAAACATACCTGAGAAATCATAGATTATTGGCGATCAAAAAAAAAGATGAGTTTCTCTAATTATCATAAGTATATGTTACCACATTTTTTTAAAGATGTTACGCAAACGTAAGAACTCATATTTTTCAAAAGTGTACTATAGCCTCGTTAGATCTGGAACGAAGTCAAATATTTGAACCAAAAGTCTTATCGCGCAAATATGGCAGCGCGCGCTCGAGGTTTGATATCAACGCTTTTATTACTTGCAAAACAGCATTCGACGTAACTTCCTCTCAGACGACTCGTGAAATTCTCAACCGATTCGCCATACATAGGATATTTCGTTCGCACGATCGGCGACGAAAATATCCTTGATTTTCTCACGCACAGTTTTTATCGGTCGCTTAATAATTCGATCGTCTGCCACGAAAAAAAAAAAGAAAAATCATTTGAATAATGGCAGGATGCTGAGTGGGTAATTAAAGCATCGGCTTTTGTTGCGTCATCGTGGCTGGTGTTTTTCACCGATTTTTTTTTTCCTATAAAACGAAAATAAAGATGGCACAGAGTTTCAGGATTGATGTAAGTTTTTTTTTTGATTGGGAATTCCAGTGATAGTGTAATAAAAATGAGGCAGCGTTCGTTAAGACTTTTTTGTCGAACATTAGTCAACGTTTTAATGATTATGCATAAATACAGTCGAGAGAGACGAAAAAAAAGTGTTTCGATAACTGAAGTTACGATATGTCACCTTCGTAAATTGGCACTTTCTACTCTACAATAATTATTAGTTATTTCAACTAGCAAAAAAAATGAAATTCTCCGTATATCCCATCGGAAAATCACACAACTCAACGTGTCAACAACATCCTCGCCACTCTTACAGCTGCACTATATTACCAAACGAGCCTCGGTGACAAAATCAAAAACATAAATATTCAACGAAAAAAAAAAATCCGGTTCAGCGCAATTTCCTCATCAAGTCGAAAAGCAAAAAAAAAATCGATCGAAGAGTTGACAAACATCACAAGCAGACTTTCCGTGCAAAGTGCGCCTGTTTTTTCAGCTGTTCGACGCGTCGAGTGAATCATGTGTATCCTACACTCACACGCACCTGCCTTTCGGCCGAAAAAGAAAAGAGCGAAGGGGGACTTTTCTAAACAGGGAAACTATTTGTGATGAATCATTTATTTGGGTGCGGGCTGGTGTTCTATTGTTATGGGAAATTTATTGTCTGGGTTTGATAATGACTACGTAAGAATACAAAGTTCCTAACTAGCTACGATGTTTTTTTTTAATCGGTATAAATTATTTTTTTTTTCAATTAAAAATCAAGTGTTTCTTGTTTTCTTCGTTCATCATATTAATTACAAATGAAGGAAATCAGATTACGGTGTGATTCACAGAAAGTTTCCATAGTGAGAAAAAAAAAATAGAATTATTATAGTGTTTGTTACACCCTGCGACGTTTAATAGCAGACCTAGAAAACAAAGTGTATCATCGCTCTACCAAAAGTAATTAGAAACTAATAAGATATTTTTCTCTCGAGCACAATTAAATGAGAATTAGCATACATCGAATACAATTAAGCAAACGCTAACGATCTCGAAAGAACTCTCGAGAAAAAAAAGACAATTTTCCGCAATCTTCGACTTCACAAATGTCATACTTATTCCTTTATTTTTTTTTTGCGATTGTTTGTCAAGTGGAGAGAGGGGAATAAACGAGCAGCGAGATAATTAGCTGCTTTCACGATGATGCCGCCACACTTTTACCGCGAATAGACATATATACACTCATACACTTCTCACGAGCGCGCGCGGGTGTCGGGACAGTTTTCTCTCTAATCTTCAATGCCGCACGAGCATTAAAAAAAAAGTAAGACTTTGCTTATCTTTGCGTGTTTTTTGTGTGTCAGTGTTTAAAAGCCTTGTAATTTTATTCGGAACGTATTTGCATGTTGACAATGAGGATCGAATGAATTTTCGCTTTTTTTTTTCAATTTTAGATGAAAGTTCAAAGAGGCTTTTAGGAAAGCTTTTTTATTGTTACGAAAAAAAAGAAAAATATATATCGTGGTAAACAAATTGCGTGTTACTTCGAACCACTCGACACTTATATCTATAAAAATCCATGCAATAAAATTTTTATCTACAATACTTCCGTCTCTATATATAAATTTTTTTTTAATTCCACTTTACGACACCTTCGCGATAATTACAAAAATCTTTTATTGCGTTATTGTTCGATACGATGAATCATTTTTTTCATGTTTCTTCACGAAAGTATGCGTGCATCTTGCTCAATTTTTCAATACGACATATCGTTACCAAGAAAAATTCCAAAAGATTGAGCACGTAAAAAAAAATTTTCCTCGGCGCGTAATCTAAAAACTATACTCGTGCAAGGAAATATACGTACATGTATATCCCTTTTACAACAGCTTTTTTTTCAGTCTCTCATCTCGTAACCAACGCGGAAACACACAAAGTCGTACGACTTTTCGTTTAAAGTCAAAACAACAAACACCTATCCCGGTAAATAATCTTGCGCAATGAGTTGGCTTACATAAATCTGCAGTTGCAGTACGAAATTATGACGGTAAAAATTGTATAAACTCATTTGCATGACACTACAGGTACAACCATAAAAAAAAATGTTTCAATCCTCGTTTCAATGGGCATTCCATGAATATCGGAAATTACTCAGTGAATCTTTCCGTTCTCTTTCGCGCCCACGCGACGTTGAAACTTTCGACACTTGACATGAAAAATCGCTGGATGATTAGAATTTCAACGACATGAGTATATACTTGTATACAGTTATTTTTTTTAATCCTTGAAATGGTCTTTCATTGTACTTTACTTTACGGGATGAGGAGATTTATCACTTCGAGAAATAGATAAATAAAACTGGAAAAAAAATCTTTCCCGAGGATTCTAATCCGCGATAATTTATACGACGAGACCAGTTTTTTTTTCTTTCTATTTCGATTGACAAACAAAATTCTTTCGCTTCGGGTATACATGAAAACTCATCTTATCTTTCCTGCTAGACATAAATAAATAAATAAATAAAAAACCATAGAGACACTCACCCTAACGAATCTCGGCTTGTAGGCATCATCATCGATGTCCCCAGCGACAATCGGTACGTTCATGATGTCCTCATATTCCTCTCACCCACACGCGAGAGCTCTATAGCACTCTAATTTATACACACACACTCACACCAAAAAAAAAAAAAAACGAATCGCAGCACAAAACACTTTTTTTTCTAAAAAAAACACACACGAGGATAAAACACGACGACGACGAAGGTGCGCACGAGAGCGCGTCTCTCGTAGCTCTGACACGCTATTTCGTCGTCGCGGCACGCCGCCACTGCTGCTGCTGCAGGGCTGTGTTGTGCGCGAGCGCGAAAAAATAAAATATACAGGTATATATAAGTATATAAGAAGAGAGTGGACGACGAAGAACGACGACGCCGTTTTGTGTATGCTCGCGGAGTCTGTTTTACCTGCGAGGTGGGAGTAAAAGCTTTTGTGAATATAAAAGCAATGGTCCGTGAACGAGTTTTTCCCCAAGCGACACAGCGCCATCTCTCTGCTGCAACGCTTGTATATACCTTTTATATATACATATACCTGAGAGAGTTTGTGGAGTTTGACAGATAGATGTTATGCTGCGACGACACTGATGGTTCTACTCCAGGTGTTAAAGGTGGGTTTACCATTTTATGATTTTTTGGAGCACTTTTTGAAGGAAAAAAAAATGTTTTTTGAAGGTTTGAGGAAGATTTGATGAGAATGGTTGTCATTTTTTTACAAGATCGCGGCTAAATTCATTGTTGTCTTGATTTTTTATGCAGTTTTATTCAACTTCATGAATTAGCGCGTGTCTGGTAAATGATAAATTCTTAATCAATAATGAAAAAATAATTGAAGTTTCTTTTAAAAATCTTTTTTTTTTTCTGCTCCGAAATAATTCCAAGACAATAATAATACATATCGCGTGCATAGCGAGCGATGCACCTCGCTATACCCATTATTATTATTTAACAGACCAACAAATACGGTAACTAATTCGCACGTGTATAAATATAGTCACATGCGCGTATATTGTTTTATAATGCAAAGTGTCGCCCTCCCGAGAGCGATATAACTGTCATCGCATAGTACTATATCGTACGTTACGAAACGAGTTGATGAATAGTCGAAGGATAAAAGTGTAACGCATATCACTCATTTTTTTTTATTTCGCAGCGATGTAACGTGACTATTTAAAAAAAAAATTTCAATCGTCCTCGCGACTAAAACTCAATTGCGTAATAATTACTCAAACACTATTATCAGCGATAACATTTGTACAGATGTTCCGTTAATATTGAACTATCATTGCAGACATGTATCTAACAACATTCACCTTCGATATCGCAATCGTCTAAAAATATTTTGTAATATTCACCTTCGACCCTATAATAAAAAAAAAATATCGTGTCTCATCGTAACCCTGAAGTCATCGTCGTTTATAACAACTTCAATGCGCTTTTCATTCCACACACCTGTTTTTTTTTCTTTTCTCGAATAAAAAAAAACACGACAGTTGTAAAAAAAAGGAGTCGACATCTGTGCTCATCGCCTAGCGAGCGTTCTGACGTCGCTCGTCGTCGGTGACTTGCGGTTGTATATTAAGCCGCGCGCGGACGCGTGTTGTGCATGCACAACGCGTCGTTCACGTGACTGAAGTTCTTCAGTAGCGTAGACGCTATAATTAAGTGCCACGCGTGCGGGTTTACCATAATTGAAATTGAACGATGCGTAGATAATACAAAAAATCGTTTTTTTTTATTACAAACCTGAGGTACAGAAAGTATATCGTAAGTATTTTTGTTTTTTGTTCGTTCGTCCGTTGTGGCATTTATCACAAATTACAACTTCACTGTCATTTGAGTCTGCTCGATATTATATTAGTTACTTCATCGCATACACGGTATACACAGCAATAAAAAAAAATTATTAATCTCCCACTTTGACTATTATATCAAAAAAAATAACCACGCAACTTTGCATATATACGTCATCACAGTATATATCGATACCATGGTTTTTTTTCCATATAACTCATCGTACAAAAATAAAAATATCATCTAAGCTTTCGTGTCTTCAATTTCCATCGTAAAATGAAATACGCCGACAGATCCAGCACAAGGTAGAGTCCGAATAGAAAAACCGCTGCAAAGCAATAATCTGAGTGTTTCATGTCAACTGCCTTTAAAAATACTTTGGGCGAGCGGAAGTGACAGTACTCTTCGGAACATTGCATTTTTGGTCTGTCGTTACTGTTACAATCGATAAGTTAGATAAACGAATAAATTGTAGAATGATACATTTGGATGAATGAAATATACGTACCCATAAATGGCAACCATGACACCTTCGAAACCGTACTTGAGGAATGATATGTGAAACAGCCATTGCAACCACGAAGGTGCGTCGCTCAAATGCACGAAAAATCCACTAAATATCACGTACGGTAGTATCGTGAATGGACCGAAAATTGCCGCAGTCTGTTGAAAAAAAAATTCATTTTACACCATCGATCAACGCTTTCAAATAAAAAATTATTGACTCACCTGAATATCAAGACTGCAACCAGCGATAATTCCTATAACCTGCGCGATTAAAGAAACCAACACGCAGATCAGTATAAACATCGCAATTCTCTTCAACTCGAGTATCTGTCCAGTCATGAAATACATGACGAGAGTGTAGCCGGAAACAGCGGCAATTTGAACGGGTAAATCGGCGAATCTATTCGCAATGTAAAAAGAGCGTAGTTTGTACCATCGATTGAAGTGTTCGCGCGTTAAAATCGGCAACTCCGCTGGAACTACACACAACGTCCAATTATATAAAAAACTACCACTCGAGAAAGATTTTTTTCTTTCGATTTTTCATTACACGTTATGATAGTAGCAGTCAAGGCGTTGAACATAAGGAACAACAAGCTGAAAAACAGCAAATTGAAATTGTCGAGGGCGTAAGCGGCATCCTGGCCAATTTGGTAGCACAACGTGCCGACCAGTAGCGCGATCATCAGATGCAACGTTAACCGCATGAACGTGAGAACCTGCAATTGAACGTTAAACGCGTTTTTTTTTAGCGTAACACGCCTTCGAAACATTCTTTTATTTTTCTTTATTTCAAACTCACTCTATCCCTAGATAACCTAACAGCATTACGTTTCAATAAAAGTCCAAGTTGCCTCCACGAGCTCGTAGCGTAATAAGCCGATCCAACGCGATCCTCGCACTCGTACAAAATCGGCGTTGCTGATAGCGGCAATTTAGGCGCCAATTCCAATGGTAAAATCGTCTTTCTATCTTTCCTCGTGATTCGCCATAGTAAACTCTTGCCGTTCTCCGACGATCTAATCAGTCGCGGCAAGTAATCGCCGTAATCGCCGTTCACGATCTCGAGCACTAAAGAACAAAACAAAAAAAAAAACAGAAAGATCGTTATCGAATTATAGTTGTACTCGCGTGCGAGTGCAAAGTAATAAAATATAATAGTGTTTAGAACTCACGAAAATCGGCGGGATTGTGATAAGTAGGACACGGTAAGCCAATGCTCTTGAGATAAGGTACCAAGTTGCGCGCGCTACCAGTGTAAACGCAATAACCACCTACGACTACGTAGAGGTGGTCGATCATGTCGAAGAGGGTTGCGCTTGGTTGATGAATTGTGCAGACTATCGTACGACCTTCTTGCGCTAAGGATTTTAAAAGGCCGATGCATTGACGAGATGTCACGCTGTCTAAACCACTAAAAAAATTAAAAATTTTTTCTTTTTTAATTGTACGATTTTTTTTTTAATTTTTATGTGAATATATACCTGGTAGGTTCGTCGAAGAACATTATCGGCGGATTACTGATTAATTCCAAGGCTATCGCAAGCCTCTTCTTCTGGCCACCGCTCAGATCGATCGTACGCGTGTCGCGAGTCGAGTCCAGACTCATTTCTCGTAGAATTATGTCTATCTGAAACAATTCAACGACGTGTAGTATTTTGTAAACTTTTTTTTTTTTTAATTCGACATCGAAAATTCCTTACGCCTTGTTGCTTGTCGAGTTCCGAAGTTTCCGGTTCTAATTTGAGATTAGCAGCTACGTTCATGAACTCTTGAACGGTGAGCAATGGTTGCAAATTGTCGTCTTGCATTATGTAGGCGGACGAACGACGAAATGCCGCGAGATTACGTTCTCGACCATTCACGCGAATGTTACCGGTTACACTTGACGTTCTGTAAAAAGAAAAATGAAATTTTTTTTTTATTTTTGGACGAAATGCAAAAAAAGCGAAATCTTTATTGATTAAGACACAGATATGTTCAAATCGCGTTTTTTTTTTTTTGATAAGTTATCGGCTTTGACGAAATGCCTGCATTGTATCGTTTCACTGAAAAAATAGTACTCTTATAACAAGAAGATAGTAATCTTGAAAAAATACTCTTGTAATAAGAAGAAATCCTCTTGTTACAAGAAGATGTTCTCTTGTAGTAAGAGGACTCTTCTTGTAACAAAAAGATTCCTCTTGTTACAAGAGAATTTTTTTCTCAGTGTTTGGATACAGAAATGAAGATTTCGACGTTGAATTACTTTCCATGTACAAAGGAAGTTCAAGAGTTGAATTTAAAAATGTATATGTACTCACGTGAACCCGGTTAGAATATCCAGCAGCGTTGATTTGCCAGCACCGGATGGTCCGATTATCGCTGTGAGCTCGCCGGGTCGAAAGTCCCCGCAGATGTTTGATAACACATGCTTCTTTTCTATACGAAGAACAAAAAAAAATCAATGTATAATTAAGAAGACGAAGCGCGATAATCGTTTTTCAATTAACTGTAATTACAAGTAACAAAGACGTGTGACTAAGACGAAACTTTCTTTTTTTTTGCCAATATTCATACAAGAGAAACATTGTTTGTCGCGATAGTGATAGATAAATCCAAGATTTTATTTTTTGCTAATCTCTCGTTGGATGACCATTTATTTTTACACACGGCGCGAACAATGTATGTATATCGCCGTACAGATTACACAGATCTTATCGACAAGAAATATTTCATTACTTTATCTTCTCGTTGCAGAAAATACAACAAAAAAAAAGTTAGCGAATATTTTTTTTTAGTTTTAAAAATTTAATTTGACGTTACTCTACTATACATCGATAAAAATCATTAATTATTATTACTTTATCGGAGGAATCTCTTTATCACCGAAAATTTTTCTTGAAACTGATTGTAATCGAGTATCTCCGCTTGACGTAGGTATAGAGAAAAATGAAGAGGAAAGACTCTCGTCTGTAATCATTCAATTTGCATATAAAAGTTTTAAATTGCGTGGAAACGAGCTCTTTAATCGTCGCTCGCTACAGAATTTTCAAACAAAAAAATATTAAACCGGTTGACTTCGAATGAAATTGCTTGGTTTCTTGGTAATTCTTTTTATTCTCGGCGGAGTAATTTTCGTTTGAATCATCCGATTATCAGACTTAGTTAAGTCGACTTTCAATTATTTCAAAACTAAATTGTTTCATCGCAAAAATCATTACCTTTCCTGAAGAATCCAGTTTGAACACAATAACTAAGATCGTCGAATGTAAGATTCAACTGATTAGCAGCCATCGGTGTATTTGGCGTTTTGACTGGGGACAAGCCAGTTATGTTTCTGTGAATCCTCGTCAGTTCAAGATCTAATTTGAGACCGACGCTGCTTATGAAGCTCCTCTTTGTCTTCGTCGTCGACGTTGCCGTTGTTGGTATCTCCATTTTCTTCGTTTGTTATCTTTATTATCCTAAATCGTGTGAAATTGTTACGCGTCACTTGTCATCTTCGACATTTCGACGTTGATTTCTTGTAAATCGCGTGCATGATCGATGATTGACTGTTTGACAGCTGCAATGGAACATGATTTTTCTTTATTCTGTAATTTTAGTGATTTTGAGGATCGATGTGTGAATTAGAATTTTGATAACCATTAGATAAGCTCTAAATGATACGATTATTAATGAAAAGAATTTATAGCAATTTCAACAATACAAGAAAACTGTTTGGAGAAAAATGATACACAATAACAGAGATGAAAAACAAATATTGTGACATCTCGCACGTAACTACCCAGTGGAAACAATCACACATTCAAAATTCAAAGTCAACATTTACAAATCCACCCCCCCCCCCCCCCCTATAAAAGAAAACCAATATTTTAAAATACCTGTATCCATTCGACCGAAGAGAGTTTCAGAACAAACAGAAAAAAGAAAGAAAAACTTTGAACACTGGTCACACGTGCAGCGATGAATAAATACGCGGTCACCACAAAAGTTGTTGTGCGTCACACGACGAGTGTCTGTGAACGACTGGAAGCTCGATACGACGATAAATTACTGATATATAGTTTTTTTCTTTCTCTTTCTTTCTGCGAGATAAGAAAAATAATGTGATGCGTGGGATATCTATGTGTTGTTGTGCGTGATTTTTGATTAATTTGCGTGGGTGTCAGAAACTGTGTAATCTTAATTGAGATTGCAGATATTTAGAAAGGGTAGGACGAGAATGATAGTCTGCGAGTTGCTTATCGTTTCGATTATATTTTAATTGAAATGACGAGTTTTCATTATTAGGGTCATTAAGAAGTTAGTTTAAGAGACTCAAACACAAATATAAAAATATCAGTAAACCCTTCAAACACTGAACCCAACTTTTAATTAACTTAATAGGACAAGACGCCTTGTCAACTTACTCGGACTTTCCCTAGACCCAATTACTCGAACATACTGACCGAGTCATCGACACTGATTTACGCTCTAATAATTATCCGCATATAACTTTTTCATTATTTGCCTTTTCGATTTCACTTTTTGCCTTCAAGGATATCATTTGCTCCTCCTACAAAAGAAACCTAATATTTGCACACCCACACCTAAAAATTGAAATTGAAAGATTATTAGGGCGCGGAATTACACTCGCCGTGGATTGTATCTGGTGGAACGTTTTTGAAAACAGCCAATCAGAGCAACTTGTTGAAAGGTTATGCCAATAATATTCTTTTATTTTGAAACGTTTCACCAGATACAATCCACGTGAGTGTATCTGTTTTTTTTAACCGATGATTTTTTTCAAAACAAACATTTTTTTATATGTGCGTACGAGGATTCAATTAACAAATCATCCTATCCGGCAAACAAAATAATTTTATATCTTGCAAAAGATAATCATATGTATGGTATCGATATCAAAGTCCAACTGCAAGCACTTGTATCGATGAAGTTATTAAACTGAAAAAAATTGTTTATATATTTTTTGTTATAAAAAAAATACTAAGAATGTATTAGAATATTGAATGTTGCATTCAGTTCTTGTGCAAAGAATCGACGATAATAAATGCAATGTAAAAATATTGCAACATTAATTTGTCAGGTCGCGCGTAAATGTTTCTACTGCTAATTGTACTGTCTCACAAGTAGCTGCTGCCACCTGGAATTTTTTCCGTACATTCCCATACTTTTTCCTTGCGTATCAGCAGTAAGTATGAGATATAAAGATAATAGAAACAAATATAAACGTCTAATATTCATTGATAGCTATGACACTGAAAATTACTTAGTGTATATCGGTCAATCAAATAAATACAATTTTAAATTACAAAATCAAATGCTCCTTTATTCATAATAGAATAGAAACGTACTTTCAACCAATCGCACTTATAATCATCATATAATAAAAATTTCATTCTGATATATCTGATTCGAATCGTTGAATAAAAACATTGTTCTTCCAATTCATGGCACTGGATTCATATTACATCAGAATGATTATCACAATTACTTATTATCTAAAATTTTATTCGTAAAAAAATATCACTCGTCTGTTGTAAAATTACTTTCACTCGCTCGCGACTCGAAAAAAAAAACTAATTCGAAAATATATTAACTGGCATCAATCATTCACGGTTAGCGAAAAGCTTATGAGAATAATGATAACAAATAATTGAACTGGACATTGTAGTATAATGAATAAAATCGGTATTATATGTATAAAAAAAAGAAATAAAAACAATCGCATTTTTCTTTATACGTCCAAAACTCGTTTTCTCCGTGACAAAAAAAAATCATCAACACGATGATTTTGCTTTTCCGAGCTCGCGTGCAATTACAGCGTATGTCAATAAACAATCAAAGTCAGGTGTTTAACGAGTCTAACCTACGATATGCGACCGTTTTTTCAACCTCACGCGTAACAATAAATACGCCGTCACGTCGAGCACAACGTAAAGTCCGACCATGAAAATAGTCGATGTCCAGTAACTCGAATGTTTCATGTTGACCATATCGAGAAGAACTTCGGGTAGCCTGAAGTGACAGTAATCAGCTGAACATTCCATTTTTGGCCGATCGTATCTGAAAATTTCATTCTGTTTTGATATACTGTTTGATTGTATTTATACTTATTTAGTTAGTGTTTTATCGAATTTTCAGTGATGTATCGTTAAATAAAGATTTGATTTTTCAAAATATAAGAAATTTAAAGCCCCACAAGTTCTAACCGAATTAGCCATTTAAAAAAATTTCGAAACAAGAAGAAAAAAATTCTTGTGTACATACCCGTAGATAGCAAGTATGACGCCTTCAAAGCCATATTTGAGAAAAGATACGTGAAATATCCATTGAATATATGACGGGGCATCTCTCAGGTATACGAAGAATCCACTGAATACCAAAGATGGGATTATAGCAAAAGGTCCAAAAACCACTCCGTTCTACAAAAAAAAAATTGATAAAAATTAATTTCTTTCTAAAACCGCTCTAAAAGATAAAGTATTAATTTGTCAAGTAATAATCATTACCTGAATGCTTAAGCCAATACCAATGATAAGTCCAATATTCTGAGCAACCAGACTAACCATAAGACACATAAAGACAAAAAGAGCAAGTCTCATCAATTCGGATATCTGTCCGCTCATCTGATAGACGACGATCGTGTAACATGCGGTCGCGGCAATTTGAACCGGTAGATCGGCAAGTTTGTTGGCGATGTAGAACGATCGAAGTTTGTACCAGCAATTGAAATGTTCGCGCGTCAAGATCGGCAATTCTTCTGGAACTACAAAAACGCAGAAAGATGAAAGATATATATTTTTTTTTCTCTGCAAAATTTAATTTGTCCTCTCAATCAAGGTATATCTCGCGTGATTAAATTTAATCTCACATGTGATAAGAGTAGCGCTGAACGCGGAGAACATCACGAACATCAAAGTGAAGAAAAGTAGACTACAATTGTCGAGCGCGAAAGCGGCGTCCTGGCCGATTTGATAATACATCGAGCCAACTAGCAGACCGATTAGCAGATGCATCGTCAGTCGCGTGAACAAAAGAACCTGAAACAATTACAATCAATAAAAATATTCTCTTTTTCTTTTATAGAATACCACATTTAACAACATACCTTGTCTCTCGAAAGTTTGATAGCATTCCGCTTCAACAGAACCCATAGTTGCCAAAAGAAACCGGTAGCGTAGTAAGCTGAACTCGTCCACGATGTCTGCGACTCGTAGATAATCGGCGTCGCCGATAATGGCAATTTCGGCAAATACTCGAGACAACGCATTTTCGAGGATTTATCGATACTCGAGCTACCGCTGCAACTGCCACCGTCTTCGTGCCAACGTTTGCATTTGCCTTTATCCGACGAGCTGATCAATTGATCCAGATAGTCGTCGCCGTAGTCGCCGTTTACCACTTCTAATACTACGAATATTTTTTTACAGACGATTGTTCTTCTTATATCGGAAGATTCACTACTTACAAAAATCAGCGGGATCATAGTGAGCCGGGCAATGTAGATTGAAGCTCGTCAGAAAGGAGACGAGATTTCGCGCTCTGCCGGTGTAGATGCAATGACCTTTGCCCAGTACGTAGAGATGATCGATCATGTCGAATAGACTGGCGCTCGGTTGGTGAATTGAACACACGATGGTACGACCCTCTCGAGCCAACGATTTTAGCAATCCGAGACATTGTCGAGCTGTTACGCTGTCGAGACCGCTGAAAATAGAGAAATTTTAGAATGACAATTTGAATTTCATCGGGATGTTAATTTACGTTTTTATACCTTGTGGGCTCGTCGAAAAACATTATCGGTGGATTACTAATCAGTTCTAACGCTATTGCCAGCCTCTTCTTCTGGCCACCGCTCAAATCTTTGGCACACGTATTTACAACAGCTTCCAGGCTCATTTCCTTCAATATGGTGTCTATCTGAAACATGACGAACGTTATACTTATACGTTCGATGCATTATAGGATGATTTATATATAGTGGTGGCCGTCTTACACCAAACCATTTTTCCGCGGCTGATTTGTTGAATTCGAGTTTGAGGTCAGCTGCCAACCACATAGACTCGGCGACGCTGAGCAACGGTTGCAAATGGTCGTCTTGCATGATGTAAGCCGACGAGCGGCGAAACGATGAGAGATTACGTTTTCGACCGTTTACCAGCACTTCGCCTCGCCAGCCGGACGTCCTAATGTGCATTAAAACCAAAGCGATTTTCTCATTTATGACTCGTAGGTGAACAGCTAGAGAATAGTCTCGTGCTTTTTTTTTACTGCGATTAATTTGCTCAGATTATAGGACTGTTTCTTTTTTAATGCTTTGCTTCTTTTTTTTTAAGTTAGATTGAAAGGTTTGGATTTTTAACATTTTTATGATGGAAATTTTTCATTGTAATTTTCGAATAAGTGAAAATAGATGAATTAGATTTTGATCCCATCGATTCGCTTGTTTAAGTTCCTGTATAATTATTGAAATTAAATTACGTGAAATAAAATTTTAGTAATCTATATTCTTTTTAAGTTTCACAAAAACCAATTTTCATTCTACGATTATTCAGATAATTTTTTTTTTTCAGAACTTATCCAAGTCATTTTTAAACTCAAAAATAAAGATTTCAAGCAATAATAAATATAATACATACGTGAATCCAGTCAAAATATCCATCAGCGTGGATTTTCCGGCTCCGGATGGTCCCATAATTGCTGTAAGCTCTCCTGGTCGCAATTCGCCACAGATATTTGCCAGTAGGGTTTTCCATTCTGCAAGTGTACAATTTAGATTATAATTGACTACTTTTCTTTTTCGAATAATCGATATTTCAGTTAAGGGTAGGCATTACGTTGACTTTTTATGGTACCAAACCCATATTTTTCGCAATTATTATTATAATAACGTTTTCTTTAAGATATCGTTCGATTTATTACACTAAAAATTCGACATTATTCACTTTCACGCGAAGAAAAATAAACATAAATCAAGTAATCATCCAAAATTAAAGCAACAATTTTACTCATACAACATAACAGTGCGTTGTTCAACGAATATTCGGTCTTGCAGGCAATCGTTTCATTCGCTTTCTTAATTAATCGACAATTATCGTTCTTCATCTTGCTCGCTCAAATGACATGCAGTTGAAATAATTGCGATGAAAAACCGTCTTGTTTCAAACGACACTTTATATAATTACATTGCTTTTCAGAAAAACAAAGTCAACAAGACTCGATGAATGATTGATACTGTTATGAAAATTAATGAATTGAGAAACTCAAATCACTGCTGATTTCGATAGTATTCAATCATTTTTTTTTCGGAAAAGTAATTTAATTGCATGAAATAATAAATAATAGTTTCAGATCAGACAGCTTTTTATTACATCATCAAACTCTTTTACACACGAATCGAACTTAATTATAAGCACGTTTATTATACAGTTCGCACGCGGAAACTTATTCGCATCAAACAATGCATATAATAAAAGTATTTCTTCCACAATGCCGGCGAAAATTAGCTTAGCGAACGCGTAGGTATATTGAATTGCAAGTGGTTTTCATTTGCGTATTATAGTATTATACATGCCCATGCCTATATGCTATATAGTCAGACCGAGTAAAGTAAGCGATATACGAGTATATCTCTTTACATATCAAATTAATTGGTAGCTTCCTCTGGCTAAGTCAAAACACTCGGTTCCGAATTTAAAAGCTCTATACCGAAAATTTTTTTTTTAATTTTCAGTAATTGATTAAAAAACTTCAGCTGCACAGTATATAGAAAATGGTTGAAAAAAAATGGCAAAACACTAATAAAACGCGCGCGCATCTCGAAGATTGTGACGTAACTATTTTATGAAAATGCATTGGTACAATTGCCAACTTGACAAATCGAAACGTTACCATCGACGTTTAAATTCGGAAAAATTGGAAGCGCAAAAAAAAAAAAACAAGAGTAATAATCGATCTTGATTGTCCGTTCGTGATATATATACAATACACACCTTTGGAAAATAATCCATCGCGCACGGCATAACTGATGTCGTTGAAAGTTACAGTGAATTGATTGGCGTTGCAACTGGCGCCGATTGGCCTTTCTAATTCCATCGTGTAAACGAACCATTCAAACCCTAACCGGTTCTCAAATACACTTCCACGCACAAAGTGCTTTCTCTTTGATTTTCCACACAGACACACACACACACATACACGAGCTCACTCTGAAAACTTCACATATGATCCCACTTTAAAAAATTTGAATCACTGCGCGAATCATTTATTTCACACGTGTTGATCTTCTCCACAATAACAAAAGAATCAAACACTAGTGTTTGCAACCTCGGGTCCACAAATATCACATATATAGGCAACAACGCCGTCGTCGCCTCACAACTTCGAAGCGGCGATGTTTCGCCGAGAGTGACTGCGAACGCACTGCACTTTCAAAAGCTCCCACACAACTTGTCGCACAACTCATCAAGCTCTCGCTCTCTCTCGGCTCAACCCGCGCGCTTCATTATTTTATTTTCGAGAGTAAACTGCGCCTGCGCTACGACGACGATATACTTATAAGTAATATGCATAAACGTTTCACTTTCTTTTTCTTTTGTCGTTGATAGTGAATACGCGCGTGACTGTATTTTCGAGTAATTTCGATTTGAGAGAGAGAGTCACGTTTGGATTGAAGAAAAAGTTGATTATCACGCGCGTGGAATTTGGAGTAATTGACATATCACTTGCGGATTGATTTAACGGTTTCATTGTGTTGTCGAGAGCAAAGACTTATCTATGATATGAGCTTCTGTATTTCTGTAACTGAATTATCACACTAAGCATATGTAATGTGTATGTATGTGCGGCGATGTCCGAAAATATTATATATCATTCGACGTCTGCCTATTCTATTGGCTCTCGATATTTATATACGCAATTGAGACTACATTAACAATGTCAATGGATTATACCGGCATGTATCCCACGATCTATTCAACGTTTGGAGATGAGAGAATATTTAATGAAGAATTTAATTATCTTCGTTCGATTTAATTGAAAGCTTCGATGATACTATTATAACTTCTGTGAATCAATTGGAATTGTAGGAAGGATCAACATTTTCGTTGAATATTCACAATATCCCTGTATTCGATGTTTTACTTGTGATAATATTTTATAAAAAAAAGTATCGCTTGAAGAATTAGTCTGAAAATAAAAGCGATATAATAGTTCTTCCACCCGCACAGAGTGCTTGTCGCACGTGTTCCCAAGATCTTCCCGAACATCCACATTATAATCTGGCAACGCGCCGAAACCATAAAAGGCTGTAAAAAAAATTCCAGCAGAACGAGTCTCATGAGTGTCACAAAACCATGAAAGAGACAGCTCTGACCTCTCCACCTTAAATTTATACGCATCGCATACGATTATTATACTCCTCATAAACCCGACTGGTGAATTTGTCATTGAATTAATTTTGAATTCAATTCACGATTAAAATTAAATCTCAATCTTTCCTGTTTTCCCTCGATAAAACGTTTATAGAATCCAAGCCTATAGAATTTGTACCGAATGGAAACTCCAAAATAGCTCGAGTACTCCCCCTAAACTAAAAAAATATACGAAAACGAGAAAAAGCTCAAACGGAATGTACAAATATTTGTAGAAAAGTATATCGTAGACAGAAGCCTTAGACTAGCTTGTCCCCTCGGCTTTGCGCGTTTGAGACTTGCATGCACGAAGGGAAACTGTTCACCAGGAGCCACACGTCTCTCTCTTGCAGACAGGAAGAGTGCGTGACATGGCCTGAATACAAATTAATTAATTGACTCTTGCCAACAGCATCCTTCGAGCATGTAATCATTATGCGTATGAAGCATATCATGTGTGCATCTCTTTATCTCTCTGTGTTGGCTTGCTAATTTTTTTATGTCGGTTTATTTTGAATTCGGAGCTTGTAAGCGCAGTAATTCAGCTGTCATTAAAGTGAGTATTTTTCATAAATATTTTAAGACGTTTGGAGATTATGAGTCGTTCGTTGACAGTAGATGTCATGTACTTTTCTTGATGTACGGTTGAAAAAACAAACGATTGAAAAAAATTGAAGAAAACTATTCTTCTTTTTTTTTTTGGTCCAAACCCATAACGCTCTTGTCTACCTTGGCTTCAATATAATAGGTAATCGGATGCCCAAAAATGGATATATCTTCATTTCAGCGGTGAAGTGTTGTACCATAAAATTACAAGTTTTAAAAATTTTTAACTCGTTCTCCTTTATTCACAAATTCTATCTCTGTATGTCATTCAAAAATAAATATGGAGAATACATTTTATTACGACAGCAGAGCACTACTTTATCAACCCAACGAAATAAAAAAAAAATAAAACTCACTCACGCAAGCACAAAAATTACCGACACAAACGTGCACAGTAGCCAGCTAACCGGCAGCTCGGACACGCGATATAATCCAGCAGCAGTAGTGCAGCAAACAATGGAGTCGATCAACAATCCACGTCTCGATCTCCTGTTGCAATCGCATCAGATGTACCAAAACGCTCAGTTGCGATTGCGAGAATGCGAGAGACAAGTTACCAAAGCGGAGATACATTTGGAGTTGGCTGAGAGTCGTCGCGATCAGTCGAGGCTTCATTGCAAACGAGCTTACACCGAGTATCTTCGGCAGAAGAGAGAAATGTCGATGCCCGAAAATTTTGTGCCGGGAAACAAGAGATTCAAGGTGAATGAAGAAATATCGAGGATGATGTGTGAACGAGAGTGTTTTTTTGTGCCGGTTGTGATGGAGGATTCGAAGACGAACGAAGAGAATTCAGTGGTGAATTGCCAACAGCGTCAGTGTGAACGCATACCAAGCGACGGAAGTGCAACGCTAAGCGGAATTAAAGCCGGAGTGGAGTTCTGGATCTGATAATTGTGAAAGAACGTGCCATGTGGCGGGGAAGAAGATAATAAGGAGTTTTTATTTTCAATTTATATAATGTCGAAAATTAAAATTCATGTATGTAACTTCAATTTTCAATGTGTGGTAATGTAAATGTTCGTGCTATAGATAATAAAATCATTTGCTTTGTCAAAATTATATAAATATGATTTTTCAATAGATTTTATCAAAGACTAACCTTACAAGTACCATAAATTAAATCATTAATACAACTCAGAAAACAAATCTTGCCGGTCTCGCCGCGCTCGGCAAGATATTGCCTCGTTGAGTCAATCTTCTTGTAGGAAATTGAATCCATCTCGCGGGGGAAATATGAATTCTTTCTAAACAAATTGTATTGCAATGTATAAATGAGTTGTGAAATTGAAAATTCAATACTTTTATATTTACTATGTTGCCATTTGTGGTTTTTCGAAAGTACATTTAAATATTGACGATGTGGTAGTGAATGTCTTCCGAATGTAAATTTTGATATCTACATATGTGTTCACGAATTATATTTAAAGCTTTGCTGTCGAAATTATATCATTGTATTATATTGCTTCAGGTGCCACCTGTTGAGCATAGTACAATTAAAATCAAACTCCATATAATTGCTTTCCAAAAAATAAATGGTTGTAAATCTTTCGATAAAAAGATCCATTATTAATATTTTTTTTAATTCTTTAGCATATATCAATTATTTGATTTGTAAACTACCTTCACACTGACAATTTTAATAAGCGCACACATGCCATATAAGAGAATAAGTGATTGCAATGACTTTCTTCGTAATATGGTCATGTATATGCCATGGTTTTTAAATTTTATTTCACGACCATTTAAGCATACATTTATAAAAAAAAATACCAACGGACTCCGCCGTGGATCTTTAAAAATAGCACCTTAGAGGAAATTTTATGTTAGGTGCTATTTTAAGCTACAAATAATTATGCACGAGGATTCTTCTTGTGTATAATGTACGCAGGTAAAGTAAACTAGCGATACGTCGAACAGATAAGGCAACCAAAGTTTGCTTTTCAAGTATGTAATGCGAATGAATTTTGTACATCACCCGGTGCGCGACTACACGATCGAGAGCAAATAACCAAACCACCGCCTTTTGATCAAAACTTCAACGCGCACAAACATTCTAAAAAGCCCAAATATTATCATATAACTATCATCGTCAAAACTTTGAAATGTAAGTCACACACGCAATCACAACAATTAACATCTCCTCTCGATGCCACGAATAATATCGCGAGATGCGAGTGCATTAATCTTGACGTGCAACGAACCATAGTACAAGAGCAAAAAGAGAGCTGCGATAACTTCATAAATGAAACTGGTTTGCTCGACGACGCGCGCTCGTGTGCCGCTCACCTCAGTTTACCTCGAGCGTGTGCCAGGAGTGGATGCTTCTTCGCGTTTATA
The DNA here is from genome assembly GCA_035047105.1 of Galeopsomyia nigrocyanea. Taxonomy (NCBI): domain Eukaryota; kingdom Metazoa; phylum Arthropoda; class Insecta; order Hymenoptera; family Eulophidae; genus Galeopsomyia; species Galeopsomyia nigrocyanea. The sequence goes on along the minus strand of JAWWMK010050239.1, from coordinate 16,038 downwards.
ACACATTGTGTGCTCTGACGCTGTCGGCATGTATTGTTATTTTTTGTTGTTGTTGTTGTTGACACACGTGTGGATCCAAGAGTGAATTTTATCTTTGTGTTACGTCGACGTGTCTGTGGTTTTTTTTGTGAACTTTTATAGTTTTGGTTGTTAAAATGTCGAGGGTTTAATGGACCGTTGCTAAATGATTGTTTTACGATGGAATCGGAGAAATTTAGTGGCAAATTAAATCGATTAAGCATATCGTTCAATAATATTAGCTATTCCGTACGAAACGGCTTTGTCTCAAAAGGTGAGTGTACATTTATACCGAAAGCGCTCGGTGCATGTGCACCGGCGATGTTTGCCGGCTGTTGTGTTTTCTTTTTTTCCCTTCTCTTTCGCAAGAACGATTGACTTTAATAACTGGATTGCGCGAAGCGAGACAATTATCTGTATTATTACGTATAGTAAGCAATATTTTTAAACTCATAGTGGTTGTGACAGTGGATAGTCTAGGAAACATAAAATTAAGTAGCGGTTATACTTTGTTATTCGTCTATGTGTATAATGAATGTTGGAAATGTACAAGTACTTTTTTACTGCATGAGAAAAACATCATTGGCAATTTGACGTCGGTAGTTTCGTAATTTATCTAGAAATCTGGTGACAAGTATAATTGGTCGTTGTTTTTATGCAAAATTTCATATCTTTCAATATGTCAGCTACACTGATTTTTTTTAAAGTAGAAATTATGCGTCATACCTTTGTCGATTGTGGAAACAAATCAAATCGTTGTCTGCAAGAGCGAACGAAGCTAATATTTGCTAAACAAAGAACAGTTGATTTCGTGCTACAAATTCCATTTGGTATAATGATATTGACAATTGTTTAATTCCATTTTACTTCACGTGCAAGTGAATGAACTCGAATTGCAAATGTAAAGAATAAAATCGTTTAAAAAAAATGGTATTTATTAATATAAAAAAAATTCAAAATTCAAAAATAGAATCTTTATATTGTCAAGTATAAAATAAGTATAATATAAAATGTATGCTTGCAGAATGGAAAAAGCTACTGTCAGATATCTGCGGCGACATCCAGCCGGGAGAGCTTACAGCAATTATGGGATCTTCCGGTGCCGGAAAATCTACGTTGTTGGATATTTTAACTGGATTCACGTAAGCAATAAAAATATCTAAACGCGATAGTTTGGAAAAACATAAGATAAATAAAATGTAAATGTGATCTTGCGCGATATCAATATGCTAATCGAATATCATTACCATATCATTGACCTTCAGCTCGAAAATAAATTAACCAATATATTTTATGTTACGCAATTATACATCAAACGCAATAATTACATTTGTCATTTAATAAGAAATTTTATTTGAACGACAACTCCTTAATGTTTACAGGACTTCCGGTTGGCAAGGCGAAGTGCTAGTGAACGGTAGTAAACGTAACCTCGCGTCGTTTCGTCGCTCGTCGGCTTACATCATGCAAGACGATCACTTGCAACCATTGCTTACCGTCGCCGAGGCTATGAGAATAGCCGCTGACCTCAAACTCGAGTCAAACATCTCTTCCAGTGATAAAAAACGCGGTGTAAGAAACTCCTTTCTATTTTTAGCTATAAGCTTGTAGATATATAAGTTTAAACTCGGAAAAGGAATTTCTTTCACGAGATTTTTCTTTCCTTAAACAAAATTTAATTTTATAATAAAATGTGGTTCTTGCATGATTATTGCACGAAATATAATTTTTCTAAATCATTATATAGCACTTTTCTCACTAATCGTTATACAGCAGAAAACGTGTAGTTAATGCGTTCCAAAACGGAACATTTTCAAAGCTTATATACAATCAATTGTCATTCGACGATAAACACGTACAAGACAATGTCGGCGAAGCATCAATCTAAGTTAGTAATTTATTTTCGTAAAAAAGACAAATTTCTCAAAAAGAATCTACCTTTGTTACGTGCATATCTCAAAGTTTGATGAATTCTCAATGAAAAACATTTCTTGGATCCTCATTTTCTTAATTGTAATTATACGTTACAGATAAACGTAATATTGAAAGAAATGAGCCTCGATAACGCTCTCAAAACTCACACCAAAGATTTGAGCGGTGGTCAGAGGAAGAGACTAGCAATAGCATTAGAACTGATAAGTAATCCGCCAATAATGTTTTTCGACGAGCCCACAAGGTATACATACATTCATAAATACATTGAAATTCACTTTTTCGTCTCATCTCTAAAAAAAAAATTCTCTTAAAAGTGGTCTAGACAGCGTCACGTCGCGTCAATGCCTCGGACTATTAAAATCGTTAGCACGAGAGGGCCGTACCATAGTGTGTTCAATTCATCAACCGAGTGCCAGTTTATTCGACATGATAGATCACCTTTACGTACTAGACAGAGGCCACTGTGCCTACACCGGTAGTGCGCGAAATCTCGTATCGTTTCTGAGGAACTCTCATCTACGATGTCCTACGCATTACGATCCTGCTGACTTTTGTGAGAATCCTTAAATTTTTATTTTCTAGAATTTTTTTTTTTGCTATTTATCCATTTACAGTGTTAGAAATATTGAACGGCGATTACGGCGAGGAGCATGTGAAGCGACTGATCGATTCATCCGATAATGGTAGATGCAAGCTTTGGCGTAACGATAATGCCAGCAGTTCGAGTGCCAATGAATCCTCGGGAATGCGTTGTCTCGAGTACCTACCGAAATTACCATTATCGGCTGCGACAATCACCTACGAATCTCAATGTTCTCGCATAAGTTCGGCTTACTACGTCAATGGTTTTTTCTGGCAACTTTGGATTCTGATCAGGCGGAATTTGATAAAATTGTCTAGGGATAGGGTAAGTTGAAATTCGAATACGATCGATAGAATTTCTTTTATGTAATTTTTAATTGTTTTCAGATTCTGTTGTACGTACGATTATCGTTGCATCTACTGATCGGTCTACTAGTCGGATCGATGTATTATCAAATCGGTCAAGACGCCTCGCTCGCCCTCGACAACATTAGTTTACTTTTCTTCACTCTGATTTTTGTCGTGTTCAATGCGTTCAACATCACGTATATCACATGTAAGCTAATATATTCGAAAAACAAAATTAAACGATTTGTTTTCCATAAATAATGAATTTGGTTGATTTCAGTTGCCCAAGAATTACCGATCTTGACGCGCGAACATTTCAATCGCTGGTACAAGCTGCGATCGTTCTACATCGCCAACAAACTTGCCGATCTGCCTATTCAAACTTTCGCATGCGCAATGTATACGATTATCGTTTACCAGATGAGCGGACAGATAGCCGATAGCTTGCGAATGGCACTCTTCGTTTTGATGTGTCTTATAACTAGTCTCGTTGCCCAGATTATTGGACTTATCATCGGTATTGGATTCAGCGTTCGGGTGAATATTTTTAACTTATTATATTACGAGAGAAATAAATGACGTAAGACGTATAATTATACGAAGATTGATATTTTTTAAAAGAACGCAGTGATGATTGGTCCAGTAGCAGTCGTCCCATTCATGGTGTTCAGTGGATACTTCGTTCACTTGAACGATGCTCCATCCTACATTCAATGGCTGTTTCACGTATCTTTTCTCAAATATGCATTCGAAGGCGTTGTAATTGCTATCTACGGGTGAGTACACATTTGTATTTTTTGAGCGAAGTTGAACCATTGAAACAATATTGGAAAGTTTTTGCAGGTACGATCGACCGAAATTGAATTGTTCTGACGATTACTGTCATTTTAGACTTCCTAAAACACTGCTGAAGATGTTCAACATGCTGCATTCCGATTATTGGACTTCGGCGGTTTTCATGATCGGACTTTATATTGCACTCGATGTGTTTGCCTTTTTGTTGTTGCGAGTGAGGTTGAAGAGACGAAAACATATTATTTAGACAAGGCTAGGAATTTTGCAATTCGCATTTCGATGATTTTTTAGGCATTATGTTTTAATGTGTTTTGTTATTTGTTTGGGATTTTAGATAGTTTGATAGTCCGGTGACTGACTGATATTACTTATTATTTATATATAATCGTGAATCTTTATTAGTGACATTTTTGCGAGTGATATCTTGTGCCGTACAATAGGACACTAACGAAATGTGACAATTGATTGCTATAAATTTTTTTATACTATTGTTAGATAAACAGCACGACTGTTAAAATCGTTGAAAGTATGTTTTATTGATCTACAAATTCCGTCGTTCGATCATCGACGTCGAATGCGCGCGTACAAACAAAATAGAGCAATTAAATGTGAAGCAACGTAGAATCCAATTAAAATCGACGCGGAATGCCAATAATTCAATCGTTCAACTCGAAACTCGCTGGCGATTTTACTTGGTACACGGAGCTCGAGTGAAAAATCGTTGTGATTCAACGTCGCCAACCTTGAAGTCAATAAAACAGTATTAATTATATAGGTTTTGAATGTTAATGGTTTGATTATTAATTACCCGTAAATTATGGCTATGATCTCTTCAAAACCATATTTGCAGAATGACAAACTGAAGATCCACTGAAGATAACATTGTGCGTGATGGGCTCGTATGAAAAATCCGTTGAGTATTATTGAAGACATGATTACCAAAGGTCCGATGATTGTAGCAGTCTGTTGTATTTAAATTGTAATCTTTTGATTATTTTTATATATTTTCACTCGCATCAAATACATCCAAACTTACTTGGCTATCAAAACTAATGCCGATAATCACGCCAAACGTCTGACCAACCAAGCTGACCAACACGCAACTTATGAGAAACAATCGTATCCTTTCCAATTCAAGAGGTTGTCCAGTCAAGAAATAAATAATCAGTACATAGACCGAAGTAGCGATTATCTGAACAGGCAAGTCAGCAAGTCGATTCGTCAAGTAAAACGAATGAATTTTGTACCATTGGTTGGTGTACTCCCGCCTCAATATTGGCAATTCTAATGGAACTGTTGAAGAAAAAATCAGTTAATATCAAGTAAAAATTTGATGAAAAAGTATATCTCACATGTGACGAGGGTTGTGTAGAAGGAATTGAAGATTAGCAACGTTTGAGTAATGAAGAGCATTTTAAAATTGATGGAGGCGTGTGCTGCATCCTGACTAATCCCGTAATATAGAATGCCAATTGTTAGAGCAACAAAGAAGTTCACACTTAGTCTTAAGTATGTGAGAACCTGCAAAATCAAAATAGGTAACGTCAGAATTTTTCAACAGTGACAAAATGACATTCATTCACCTTGTCTCTTGAAAGCTTCATTAGATTGTACTCTATGAGAGTACGAATATGTTTGTATTTGTAAAAGCAACACATGCAATCAACTGTGTTAGCGAAAGGTGCTAGTTTTGAGGCAACGTTGATTTGTTGGAATTCACTGGTTTGATCGGTATTCCTAGCGAAACGCCACTTTTCGCACTTGCCATTATCTGATGATGCTACGAGTTGTGCGACGTGATCATCGCTAACTAATTCTAATACTGCAAAAAAATTAATTAGTGAATTCAATGAATAAATCAAAGTAATTGATGTAAACATTGAAACACTCACGATAATCAGCTGGATTGTGATAAGTGGAACATCGAAGATCAAGGTCTTCCAGATAAGGTACTAAGTTTCTAGGACTACCGGCATAAACACAGCAACCATTGCCAATAACATACAAATGGTCAATCATCTCCAAGACCCTGTGACTGGGTTGTTCGATTGTACATACTATCGTTCGACCTTCTCGTGCTAATGATTTCAACTGGCCCATAATTTGATTCGCTGCTGTGTTGTCCAAGCCACTATATGATTGAAAACTTGGGTTGAAGATAAATTTTTTTTTGCGGGAAGTTTGCGATTAAAAAATACCTGGTAGGGTTCTCGAAGAACATAATCGGAGGATTACTTATCAATTCTAAAGCTATGATCAGCTGTTTTTTCTGACTATAAGTCAGATCTTTGGTGTATGATTTTCGAAGGAATTTCAAATTCAGTTCTTTTAGTACGGTGTTAATCTGAAATACATCAATCTCTTAATTATTTTATTAATGATATTAACTTTTTTTTACTTACCACTTGGTATTTATCCAAATTTGGCATTTTCAGTTTCAAGTTAGCTGCGATGTGCATCGATTCCTGGACAGTTAACTTCGGCTGCAAGTGATTTTCTCCCGTGATGTATACGGAGGAACGACGAAATTTTTTCAATTCACGCTGTCGCCCGTCTACCTGGATGTCACCTGTGACACCGGAAGTTCTGCCAAAATGCAAAGTATTTGTTGAAAAGGTAACGGAAACATGAAATTTCGACAAGATATTTATCAATTTCAACATACGTAAACCCTGCCAAAACTTTCATCAAAATAGATTGTTCAGAATTCGGTGGCACCATAATCCCAGTGAGTTCTCCAGGCCGAAAATCTCCAGAAACATTTGATAATAAATTCGTTCTCTCTGCAAGAGATAAACCATTTTTTTCCTTAAGATTGCGGAAATTAAATCGCAATTCCAGTAGCGATCTGATTTCAGTTAGGTAAAACCCAATGATAAAATAATATAATTATAGATCTAAAGTAAGCAATAGTTTTCCTCATTTCCCGATGATTCATGATTTACTACTTCAATTTTAGATACATCCATCAAATGTTTTAATGGTTATATTTGATTGACGTAAACATTAGATTCTAATTCTATAGAATACAGCGGTGAACCAGAATAATTTTGTACATACCTTGAGAAAATAATTTCGGACGGACCGAACAACTTAAATTGGCGAAAGCAAGATTCATTGTAATCTAACGATTCATTTCATTCACCAAAAAATATTCTTCTCATTACAACTATTTCTTCACATAAATTTACATAAAATCTTTTACACATCAATATTATTGCACTAATATATCACATAGACAACACGAAATTCGAAATATTTCGCACATAAACACGATACGCGGACTGCATTATCTACAAACAAACGCGATAAAGTGCCAAGCGAGATACTGAAATTACTACTACCCGGCAAAAACGTAGATGGCTATATGAAAAAAATATTGAATATCGTGACGTGCGTTGGAAAGCGATGATGCATCGTTGATGTATAATCTCGCAAGAAACGATTAGTAATCGTTTTTGCGTGCAACGATTCGTAATAAAAACTTCGCTCGACACTTGCATTAAAAATCGTCTCGTGTGAATTGCATTCGGGAGTTAAATATTCACCGTAACTCCTATCAGAATAATTAATGTACATACGTTTCTGTTGTGAACAAGATTACGTTTACCGCCTTTGATTACCATTAATTAGCTGTCACTTTTTTTTACAAAGATTATTCAGATAAGATTAAGCACATTATAGAATCGAATAGAAGTAAAAATAAAGATTATAAAACTGATTTATATAACCCATGGGATATAAAAATAAACTTTATTTCGTTTCGTTGACTATAACCACAAGTCATGTTTGCAAATAAGTTTCACAAAAAGAAATCTTGTGAATTTGCTAATCGAGCATGTATATAGCAACAGAACATCAATAAAACACATGTCATCATTGAAATTGCATCTTCAATCGCAGCCTCAGCGCGAAATAAGCCATAACATGCAGGACGAAATACAATCCACACAGAACCGACATGGAGAACCAATAGTTCACGTGGGTCGCATCGAATTCTTTGAGTATAATCTTGGGTGATGACAAATGACAGTAGTCGGCACCGGTACACGTCATTCTTGGCCTATCCAACCTTCAATGGAAAAATGGAAAACATTCGTAAAAAGACTTTAAGTTTTCAAATTTGACAATACATACCCGTACATCGCGTAGATCAATCCATCGCGACCGTATTTGCAAAATGACAAATTGAACAGCCATTTAAGTGGCTTTTTTACGTCTTGTGGCTGCACGAAAAATCCACTGAGCAACATCGATGGTACCACTGCTATAGGTCCCAATATCGCGGCCGTCTATAATTTCGTATTGCAACAATTATTTTTCTACTGTCACTTCGTCAAAATTCATTAAAAAAATTATTGATTTAACTTACTTGAACATTAAAGCAAGCACCAATCAAAAGTCCAATCGCTTGAGACACCAAACATACAAGTACCAAAGCTAATAGAAACATTCCGAATCTCGTGGCATCGAGTGGTTGTTTAGTCATGAAATATATGACGACCGTGTAGTTGGTAATGGCGATCAATTCGACTGGCAAATCGGCAAGTCTATTTGCCAAGTAATACGTGTGAAGCTTGTACCATCGATTGAAGTATTCTCGTCTCAATGTTGGCAATTCTAACGAAACTGAAAAGTTAATTGATAAATACATTGGATTCAATGAAAATTCTAACAGAAACACTCACAAAAGACAAGCGAATTATTCATCGACAGGAACATGAGAAATTGCTCGGTGAATGACAGCAAACCGATATTATAAAGTACATGAGCCGCGTCTTTACCATACTCATAACACGTTGTCCCCGTAAGTAAAGCGACGAAGAAGGTTATAGTAAGTCGAGAATACATGAGAATCTAAAAGTAAATTTGAAAATTAGTTCCGAATTCGAATGCACTTTTCGAACTTTACCTTATCTCTGCTCAGCTTCGTAGCGTTGCATCGGATCAGAGTGCTTATTTGTCGCCACGAGCCTATGGAACCACATGGCGGTCGTACGTAGTTGTGATCAATGGGCATCACGGTGTATTTTCGCCACTCGTATCGTTTGCCGTTTCCCGAAGATTTGGCGAGTTGCATTAGGTGATCGCCGTGCTCACCGCTCGTCACTTCCAACACTGTTAAAGATATATTTTTTCAAATCAAATCTTACGCAATGATTTTCAATCTTTAAAGAAGAGACTAACGGTAATCAGCAGGATTGTGGTAAGTAGGACAGCAAAGTCCAAGTCCCTTTAGATAAGTCACAGCATTCTCAGGACTACCGGCGTAAACACAATGACCTTGACCGACGACATAAAGATGATCGATCATTTCGAAAATTATGGCAGTAGGCTGATGAACCGTACAGACTATCGTGCGACCTTGACGCGCCAATGACTTCATCAGTTCGAAGCACTGATGGGATGTTACGCTGTCCAAACCACTGTAATAGAAAAATCAATTTTTATATGGTGTTTTGGACTTGATAATTGAATACGGTATTACCTGGTGGGTTCGTCAAGGAACATTACCGGTGGGTTACTTATCAATTCTAAAGCTATTGATAATCTTTTTCTTTGACCACCGCTCAGGCGTTTAGTCAAAGTATTATGCGATGCATCTAATCCCATTTCCTTGAGTATTACGTCTATCTAAAATAAACCACAATAAATATTTTTAATCTTCCTAAATCCGCTTTTATTATTAATAATTGATTTACCACTTGTTTCTTATTAGCCGCTGAAACATCAAGCTTGAGATCAGCGGCGATACGCATAGCCTCCTGAACGGTCAGTAGTGCTTGCAAATCGTCGTCCTGCATGATATACGCGGAAGAACGACGAAACTTTGCCACATCTCGTTCGATGCCGTTTACTTGGATGCTACCAGTTACATTAGCCGTCCTTAAGGAGATATATGCAAGAAGCAATAATGTATTTCGGAAAAATATTTTGACAGCTATAATTAAAAAGAAAACCTACGTAATCCCAGCCAAAATATCCATCAACGTAGACTTCCCAGCACCCGAAGGACCCATTATGGCGGTGAGTTCACCAGAACGGAAATCACCGCAAACATTTGATAATAACTGCTTTTTCTCTGCGAAGCATAACATTAACTTGTCATTTTTTGATGTGTGGTATAGGAATTTGGCTGTATATACTTATTTAATCGTTAGAGATGTTTGATTAACTGGCATTATTGATTTAATTACAACTGATAGAATGCCATGCGATTGTCACCTTGACAATGATACGTGTAATTTTACATGTAAAAAAAAATTGTTTCGAATTCAACATTACGAGTCAAGAAACTTTTTGTAATGCGATTCTTATTGGTTTATTTTTTATAAGTTACTTTAAAAATGCAGTTTTTTATCTAAGCCGGTTTAAGTTGAATAATAATACTGAATGTAATAAAACATTCTGAATTTATTATTACTTCCACTTCCATAGTCGTTATTTATTTACATATTTTTACATTTCATAGGATCAGACATTCCACTTAGCAAAAACAAAAAGTTAATATTCATAAAATAAAAAAATTTCATTCATACAATGAGATGCAATACGCATAAGAATTTTGCTTTACTAAAATGAAGACATTCAAAAGTCTTCATGAAATGGAAAATTTTCGCTTGCTTATTTCTTGAATTAATTGACAATTACGAATAAGTCCAGCAGAAGTATTTATGCAAGAATTTTTTTAGCATTATATGAATGAGAGATCTAACTTCATAAATAAACCGTGCAATTTCATGAACTCTTGTCATATAAAATTTAAATTTAAACAATAGGAACCGTCATTATTGAGATAGGTTGAGAAAAGATAAAACTAAACTAACTGTTTTATAGATTGTCTAGACATACATATTCATGAACTAATTTTTTACGCTTACATTGCGCACATATCATTAGAGTCAATTAATCTCTTGGTGACTCGAAATATTGCATGAAGTTGATGACGCGCATTGCCAAGAAACAAAAACAATGTTATGTGTTTGATTGATTGATTTTTAAAGAAAGCTAGTTTTAAGTTTTAATTGCTTTATTTGAAATCGATAAACTCATTTATGTAGGTAAAAATTGATTCCACCAGATTTCATTGAATAATATTTTTAAAATTTTTAACCGCAAACATTACAATGTTTTGAATTCTTATCCACGCAAATCACATAACATAAGGTAACTTACCTTTACTAAAAATCCTGGTTCGAACGGAATAACTAATATCGGCAAAAGTGATATTCATTATGTAAAATGTTGGTCTTCGTTAATAAAATGGCTTGTATACGCACCGGAGTACAGTTTGAAACTGATATTCACAAAATAAAAAAATAAGAAACCAAGCGAATCCTTTACTAATGACTTCCGACACTCATGATGAATTTTGTTTGCTCTACTGTTATTTCTCTATAATTTTCATTGTCCTTCGGAGCAAAATGATAACTAGTCGATTGTTCTGTAAAAATGTGTTTCTCACCGTACAGTTTCAATTGTTTTATATACAAAAGGTCAAAGAATAGAGACTATGCAACGACGATAGTTGGATACATGCTGTGCTAAATCAGAATTTGAAAAATTCGTTGCTCAGAGTACGTCGTGTCATTTGCGCGACAGGATGATGACTGCGGAAGATTTGTGCATGGATTCTAACCGGTATGTGCTAGCATGTAAAAAATACGCTGCCAGTTGCTCTGGCGGAATGCTTCCTTGGAGGTACCAGATATTTTTAGTTTATTTATTTTTTAAGTAATAAAAATCTCTAGGGCAAAATGTTTAGATAAAACGAGTATCTTTTTTCCGCACATGTTGTAGCTTTAAAATAAGCTCTCAAACGTTAAGGAATTCGAAAATGAAACAAATTAACAGCATTTTGCGCATGACAATGATTCACATACCTCACACCTAAAAAGATGGGTTGTTTAGAAATGAAATAACTCAGGCTACTTATGTCCAAATTTTGCGCGCAATAGTTCACCTTAAAGCTGCTTTAATAAGCTTTAAAATGAGCCCTCACACGTTAAAAGCCCTCACATTATACATCCAAAGTTACAACAGTATACACCTAAAAACCCTTAAAAAATACCTGTATTTTTTAATTTTTGAAAAATAGCTATAACATTTTTTCTATTCGATGAATCTACTTGAAAATTATTTTCCCACCTACCTTGACGGATTTTACAACATATGAAAAAAAATTCATAGGAATCCATCGAATAGGAAAGCCATACCAGTTGACAATAAAGTCACACAAATACACACATACGGATTACATAAAAAAACGACTTTGTAGGCTTCCCACAATTTCTGCTGTAAAATATATGGTAAAATTCTTCAATTATAACACGCAGAAAGTTTAGCTCTTTCAAAAAAAAACAACCAATTCCGAAGCGTGAAATATCAAAAACAAAAAAATTATAGCGAAAAAACCGAAAATTTGAAAAAAAAAAAGCGAAAACAAAGCTTCCTCTGCAAGGAAGCAATATATTTCGAGCAAGTATTCTCGAGTAACATAGTTTTTACTTATCACTCTACGATTTTTTTGTGTGACATAATTGAAGGTACGATTTAGACTAAGAACTCAAATTTTTCCATATTTTTTCATAAATTTAACAGATGAAGCTACGTAGTGTATAATTGTTATAAATATGACATAAATCGAATAAAAAAAATTTTAATAGGTGCCTTGATCTTGTCTGCTTGGTTTTAGAAAAAATCGTTACTAATCAATTTCTCATACAGTTACAAACATAAATAGCATAAACCTTGTGCGCGTGCTTTACATAAACGATATTTCATCAAAAATAAAAATTCAATTCAATAATCCTACACATTAAAGTAACCGATCCTCCGTTTTCTTATAGGAAACAATAATTATGAACAAATAATAGTCAATTCAGCAATTTTTCTTGAAAAGCTTTTTTATTAGTCCGACGCACATTGAAAAATCGACAACTCATCTGTGAAGTATAGCAGCATTTATAGTTCTTAACTGAATTCGTTACATAAAAATATGCAATTATTGTTTTTTTCAAATTTTAGTTCATATATCAATCACTAATATTTAAATCTGGCATTGATTTAAAAATTCCTATATGCAAATCTATATAAATGCACAACTAACACAATCGCACAAAAAATGAACGAGCCAAGTCAAATTTCACCACAAATATGTCCATTTCTATAAAATATATACAATAATTTGCCTATCTAGAATGTATTTTCAATTTTATTCGCAACGCCATATAAACCATCAAATTTAGAAACAAGTAGGTTGTTAACAACACCGACATTGAAAACCAATAATTGATGTTTTTCGCCCCAAACATCTTGAGTGTCACTTTAGACGATGAGAAATGGCAGTAATCTTCGGAACATTCCATTTTCGGTCTATCCATCCTATAAAAAAACAAAATACGTGAAGAAAAATAAATGAGTCAAGAACGTACATAAGTCCGAAAGTTACTTACCCATACGTAGCATACATAACACCATCGAAACCATAATAACAGAATGACAACGGAAATAACCACTGAAGAGAAGAATGTGCATGCTGTCGTTGTACGAAGAATCCACTGAATAAAAACGTCGGTACGATGGCTATAGGTCCAAATATAGCTGCGGTCTATAATGAAAAAAAATTTGTCAAAAAAAAATTTTTTTTTTAGCTTTAAGTATGACACGAGAATTACCTGAACTTTGAAGCAAGCGCCGATGAAGAGGCCGATCATCTGAGACACCAAACTTGTTAGTACACACGCCACTAAGAATAAAATCAATCTCTTGAATTCTATTGGCTGACCAGTCATGAAGTACCCGATAATCACGTATGTTGATGTAGTTCCTAATTGAATGGGCAAGTCGGCAATTCGATTGGCTAGATAATATGAATGAAGTTTGTACCATCGGTTGAAGTATTCGCGTTTCAACATCGGCAGCTCCAATGGAACTGTAAAATGGAATCTAAAAATTGAAGATATTCAAGTAAATCGGTGAACAATAAAAAAAAAACTTACAAACAACAACGGCACTATTCATCGAGTGAAACATTAAAAACTCCAGAATGAACGAAAGCAAGCCGAAATTGTAGAGAACTTTAGCTGCGTCACTGCCGGTACCGTAACAAGTCATACCCGCCAGCAAAGACGCAAACAAACTCGCACCAAAACGAGCATAAGTGAGAGTCTGCAAAATTAACAAATTTAATCCAAAATTCATATCAAATCGATCTAGATATAACTCACTCTATCTCTTGACAATCGTATAGCATTGCGTTTAGTTAAAGCACCGATTTGTTTCCACGTACTGATTACATATTTCGTTGAAGTTTTGTACTTGTCATCGTGAGCCACCAAGGAATTGAGTTTCGTTGATGATTTTCGCCATCGTTGACTTTTCCCGTTCTCCAACGATCTCGTGAGTAGCTTCAAGTGATCACCATATTCACCACTGGTTACTTCCAAAACTGTAGAATGAAAGATTTCGTTTTGGACACGTGAAGTTTCTCGTGTACAGTTGCGAATTAACTTATCGTTGATTTATTCCAGCTACGATAAGAAGCAAGTTCAATGTGCCGATTGATAACTACCGAGACATCTCATCAATTATTTTGTTATTAATAGTGATTTTGCAGACGTTACTTTCAACGAGCGCCTTTCGGTACAATTACATATTTATTTTTAGTTTATTGTTTCGATATAAAGTCATTGCTGAACAAAATATATTATTACGGTAAACATTGGAGCATCGCGCTTTTTAATTATGCAATATTCAAAATCTGTAGCATGTTAACTTTACGTTACTTTGTTCCTTGTAAAGAGACGTATTTTTTTACACAAGTTTATCTATCAAAGAATTGCGCGTTAAAGATTACAAATACAGTTTAAAAATCAAGACGAAAGTTTTACGTTCTTCTATTTTGGAGCTAAAAATGTATCAACCCAGTTATTAAAGAAAAACATTATTCAGTATCATATCAGACCACGATTCTTACACAACTTTTCACGCACCAAATCAAATATATTTGGTATTTGTTATCAAAATGACTTACTTTTTCAAGGCTATAATTTCGTTTCGCATGTTATAAGTCACGTAACTTACCAGCTTACCGAAACTCCAAGAAAATATTGTTGTCGAAAATTAAGAATAAACCGATTGTTATCAACTGGGCCACTTGTTATTTAACTACTTATCCTCGTATACTCACGGTAATCAGCTGGATTATGATACGTGGGACACAAAAGTCCAAGACTTTTGAGATAGGCTACCGAATTTTCTGGACTACCAGCGTAAACACACTGACCATCGCCAAGTACGTATAACTGGTCGATCATACTGAAAAGGGTTGCACTTGGTTGATGAATTGTACAGACTATTGTGCGGCCTTGATGTGCCAATGATTGCAGTAATTCAAAACACTGATGGGATGACACGCTGTCCAGTCCACTTTTTTTTTTATAAAGGACGACGATTAATTCAATTTTTGGTATTTTTATAGCGGATATTGAAGGTTCTGTACCTTGTAGCTTCATCAAGGAACATTATGGGAGGATTGCTGAGTAATTCCAGTGCTATAGCTAATCTTTTTCGCTGGCCGCCACTCAGGCTTTTCGTGCGAGTTTTGCGAACGTCGTCTAAACCTAATTCATTTAGTATTCTGCTTATCTAAAAGCGACAAAAAAAATATGTCATTTTTTGTTAATTTCCACTCCCTTTTATTTATTGATTTGTTTACCTCTTCTTGCTTCTCAGCGTTAGATATATTGAGCTTCAACTCAGCAGCAATGGACATTGCTTCCTGGACGGTAAGTAGAAGTTGCAAATCGTCGTGCTGCATAATGTAAGCGGATGATCGTCGAAACGACGCCAAATCGCGTACACGACCGTTCACTTGGATTCTACCCGTTACATTTAAAAACCTGTAAAATTTATTGCAAATAATGCCGTTGAATTTGAAAAATAAATTTTGAAAAAATAAATAGACATTATACTTGAGTCCAGCTAAAATATCCATTAAGGTGGATTTTCCAGCTCCGGAAGGTCCGATAATGGCAGTGAGTTCGCCAGGTTGAAATTCTCCACATATATTCGATAACAACTGCTTCTTTTCTATGAATAATACATTGACAAGTGAATCAATGGAAAACTATTTGATTCTCTATTACTATGCTCGATCGAGCAAAAAAAGCGACCTTCAATTCGTGCGTTTCTTGTCGACAACTTTACGCGATAGTTTCTATTGAATAGGTCATTAAATTAAGATGTTCGTACGAATTAAATGATCACGATACCGTTACACAGAGACTGCATTTATTTTGCACAGTTTTTCTCTACATAATTGTTATATCCTACGTTGCAACACACTGCAAAATTATT